>VZSE01008494.1:87506-221496 GCA_013398275.1 Promerops cafer
CCCTGAGGGCGAGGCGCCCCCCGACGCGGACCGGCCCCCGGCCTCGGAGTGCGCGGAGGGTTCGGGCGCCGCCGTGCCGGCCCCGCCGCCGGGCTCGGGCAGCAGCTCCAGCGGCTCTTCTTCGTCGTCCTCCTCCTCGTCCGCGTCGTCGTCGGCGGCGTCGAGCCCGGCAGCGGAGAGTCCAGAAGCGGCGGGCCCGGGCGCGGCGAGCGGGGCGTTCCGCGAGCTGCTGGAGGCCTGCAGGAATGGGGACGTGACGCGCGTGAAGCGCCTGGTGGACACGGGCAACGTGAACGCCAAGGACATGGCGGGGCGCAAGTCCACGCCGCTCCACTTCGCCGCCGGTGGGTACCGGGGCTTCCCGTGCCCGGCCAGGGCAGTGACAGCGAGAGGGACAGGGAGGGTTTCCCTGGAATAGCTTCGGGTAGGGGACCTCCAGCGCCTCGGTGATTCGGGAGTGGGCAAGCCTAAGCTGGAAGAGTGTGAGCACACTTTTCCCCCGCGGCGTTTCGCTACAGGCTGTTGGGAGATGGCTGTTAAATCCCCTTCCTCTGTGTGTGAGACGAGTGGGAGAGGAGATCCTGGAAGCGTAAAGAGCCTGTAAGATCTCAAAGTATGGACAGTGATCTCTGTGTTTGATATCCATGGGCTGCTGCAAACTTGTGCAGTGGGCTTAGGAAGCAAGAAACTGAAATTCAGGACAGAGTTGACTTGAAGTAAGGGTTTCACTTGTGTTGAAACAGCTCAGGGACTCTTGTGATGCACATGTACTTCATGAGAATCAGTTTTGATGCCTTGTACTGTGTAACTTCTTTAATTTCGGCATGTTTGCTAGCTGATGTCTGCATCTCTTGTCATCTGAGTAGGCTGGGGAAAGGGGTCAAGTGGAACAGCTGAACTGTACAAGTTACAGATATGTCCAGGAGAGAATACACCTCTATGCAGAGAAGAGATGTCATTGTGATCAGAGTTAATGTTATAAAAGTAATTTAGCAGTAAGGTCCAACAATGTAGACTAACTGGAAGTAAATAGTGCCTCTTGGCAAATAGAGCTGTAACAGATTACTGCAGTTCATAAGAAAGATTATTTCTTACAGGTTGTATTCTTTACTGGGGACACAAGGCAGACAAAATTTACAATAGAAGTAAAATGAAGAAGGTCTTTTAAATCATTACTCCTAACTCATGGGGTGTACAATAGCTAGGTCTGAGGTCAGTCTGAGAGCTCTCTGGGGTGTGCCACAGTGTTACAGAACTGGACCTTATGTAGTGAAGTGCACATATATTGCTTGAGCTTTGTGGTGCACTGGTACATGTAAATCAAGATAATTAACAAGTCTGTATTGAGTGGTCAGTGTTAAAATGCTGGCGTAAATCACTGTTGAAATCAGTAGCAAAATGAACACTTTATGGTGCAGTTTTGCCTGGCACTCTGAATAGTGCTGTACAATTTATCAGTTAGATAATACACCTTGAGATTGTATGGGTTTATTTTCATTTTCAAAGTAGGAGAGGCATTTGACAAAGCCCCTAAGGGAACTTCTGGTCCTGAGCTGTTTCCTTTTCTTTCTTCTCTGATCCCTGAGCTCTACTACTGAAACGGGGCTTACGTAAGTGGAGTTTAAAACACAGCAAATTTCTGGGGTATGGAGATGGACTTAATTTTGATGAACCCTGGAACATAATGCTGGTACCAACTGCATGCTTATGAAGTTCTTAATGTTTTGGAAGGCTTGAGTCTGCTTTGCTAATTTTGGATTCAGACTTAAAGTTAGATCTTGCTGCTTCCCCTAAAACTCTAAGATCTCAGGTTGTAACTTCAGTGCCTGTACAAACTGTAGTGCTGAAGCTGCAGTGGGTAATGTCTGCTCTGATTAGAGAAGAAATGGACAAAACTTACTTGAGGGGGTAAGATTTTGAAAGTTGAGAATGTCATTAAGATGTTACTGTAATAGCCGTGGAAGGTGATTTGTTGTAGCATGGGGAAAATAGCAGATGAAGTTCTTGTACCTAACAAATTCCCATATCTGTTTTTCTAGATTTAAAGACTTTCCTTAGATACCATACCTATTTTATCTCAAATTGCTGCATGTCTGGTGCCAGTGGATTAGACATGTAAGAGCATTAGGCAGATTTTTTATTATAAAGATCTTGAGATCCTGCGTTTTGGAGAAGCCTGTAAGCAAGCATGTTGTTTGAATGCAGCTGATCTTAAGCAGTGTGTACTTGCCAGTGATGCAGTGTGTTGATTTGACCTCCTTTGTGGGCCAAAGGTAAAATAAAACTTGTTTGCCTATGAGCATAGCAGTCTGCTGTGTATAGGAAGCTGTGTTTTGGTTAATAGCCCATGTTTATGAGCCATACCTAGGTGTGAATTGTATGGCCTTCAGTAGGGGAATGGGTAGATGAGAGTGCAGGATGTTGTGTCTTAAACTGCTTTTTTCAAACTTCTTCAAGCTAAACTCTTAGATGAATAGAGTTTCACTTCTGATGTTGTGATTTGTGAAAGAGGAGTTCTTCTTCTAATTTCTTCTTAATTTCCCGTTCTTGGGACTGGATTTTTTTTCTTTCTCCCTCCCACAGGGTACTCGACTTCTTCCCAGCTCAGTCTGTTTTTTCAGATGTCTATCTTGGCAGCAATGCCAGGCAGCTAAGTTCTTTTACTGTAATAGGGAAGGATAACTTCCCCAGTTATAGTTCCTTGTAAAAAGTACTAAGTTTGGGTTTCCTTAAGCTTTGTAAGGTTTCTAATTTGAAAATCACCTTTATGTCCTTTCTTGTGGCATGACTATAAAAAGAGGGACTTCTGAGGGCACTCAGAATCCTTGGCATATGTGTAAGTTGGAGGTAAGACAAGAGCTGAAATCTCTTACCAATTATTTTAAAAGCTGGGGATAGGTCTGAATCTGTTTCTAGGAGTTGGAGTCACCTGTCCATTATTCACTTCCAGATAAATTATGCATGGCCACATCAAACTGGAGCAACAGTTTTATCCACATTTTCTATGTTTTGGATACCTGAACTGCCCGTTGAACTGAATACAGAGGAATTGGTTCTTCAGCTCTGTGTTGAAGTGTCAGGTAGTGTGCTGAATAAATCTGACCTGCTTTGGTTAGGTATTAATAAGGGAGAAATTAATACTGAGGCCATATCACAGTTATAGAGGCCTCTCTTGCAAGCAAGAAGAGGTTGAGCAAAGCATAATTTTGCTTTCATCCTGCTTGCTTGGAAAGGAGAAGTCTCAGTACTGTCCCAACTGCTGTGTGGATTGCAGGATATTTGGGTCTCTGGTACCAGTGCAGGCTTTGGATATTGTCCAGCAGCACCCAGAAAGCAGTTTTTAAAGACTTGAAAGTGATTGAGTGACTTTAAAACATGTACCAAAAAAAAGAAATTAAGTGGAGGTATTCATGTATTCATAGCTTTTACATTCAGTTTATTTCAATAAAAACTAGCTTACTAAAAAAATTTAAAAAGCAACTGTGCTAAGCATGGACAAAAGTATGTTTGGCTTAACTTTTTATCAATACTAGTGGCCAAAAGCAGATACCTAGGGAAGAGTTATACACTTACTCTCTTCATATGACACTTCTCTGAGTACTCTTCTTGCGGTTTGTAGCTCAGCGATTGTTTGAACAAAACCCAGTTTTTAAATGTTATTAGAGGGTCATCCTGTGCTAAGGAGTTAATTAAATAATTGGACTGTTAACTTGTGTTATAAGTAACTTTTTTTCTCTTTTGCTTTGCACTCTCTTCACTAGAATATTCTGTGTTCTGCTTAAAGATTCTCTTCTTCAAACTGGGTTGAATGAGACAAACTTTTTCACTCACTTGTCTTTCTACTGCATTCCTTTGATCTAAACATGTTACTTCTTTTCCTTGAGGAAGATCTTAACTGTCATTTTTTATTTCACCAAAATAAGAACATCTTTACTGTACTATATGCCCCTCAGTAGCTGAGAATACCTGTAGCGCCAGTGTTTTCTTTTCTTGTAAACTGGCCTGACAGTTCTGCGTTTGATGGTGTTGTTGACACATAGTTGATAAAATACCTTTTTTGCCAGCATAACCAAATGATTTGGTTATTCTGTGTGTATGTGGGAGGTAGATTTTTTTCCCAGTTGGGAATGCTATTGACTTTTTTTTAATAGTTGAATGATTTTAGTCTATGTGATGAGGTGTCAACGTTTTAGGTATAATTTGTATGTGATATGGTGTGACTTTACTCTCAGCCTAAGATCTATCCTGTGCATCATTTCGTGGCTTGCATGTTGAAGTGCCTGTATTGGTCCACTGTGTTTGAAGCAGGTTGACAGTGATGCATTCATGGCTCTGTGTGTGTCATCCTCCATGCAGAGGACTCACGTACCAAGGCTGATTCTCTGTGACTTTTCTACCATTAATATACCTCGATGGGGAGGACTCCTGTGAGTGTTTGTCTGAAATCCAGGCTTTTTCCTGGAGCTAGCTTGGTAACAGACTTGCTTTTTCCCTTGTGAAACAACATGGATCCCTACCAAAGGATGTATATGTATTTCCTGCCGACACCTTATCGAATATGTTTTTAGGCCTGGTCCTTGCTGGTAAATCATTAGTAATAGCACCTATTTCAGAAGTGACTAGGTGGATGGACCTGGTGGAAATAAGCTGAGTCCTACTCAATTTCTTCATATAGCCACAGTCATAAGCTTGTCCACTTCCACACCCATTTAATGGGAAGTTAAACCTTTTTTTAATCATGAAGTTAGCCCCTCACGTTTGTGTGCAACACAATCTTTTAGCTTTACAGGTGTTCCCTTTCTAGTGTTTTACCCAGGGATATAGAGAGTACTACTAATAATTGCTGAACTGTGTCTTAATGCCCACTTCTGTACCAAGAAGAGGTAGAAGCTTCCAGGACTGGCTTTTGGAAGTTATGGAACTGAGATCACAGAGTGGAGTGTTCTTGGTCTCACTGATGCTCAGGCTTGGAGAAACCTGATTTAAGGTGACTTGTTAAAGTATCAGTGATAACAGCTTGTTTTCTTTATGCTTATTTGTGTAGTAATGGCAAAAAGCTGTTGGGGGAAAGCGTTCCAAGCATTTTGTTCTAAGCATGCCTTTGATATCAGTAGTAAAAATGTTGGAAGTCTAATCACTTTGTAAAGGCTAGCATAAATAACTATGCTCTAGAAAATTTCTGGAGTGTACAGCTTTAATCCTGAAGGCAAAGGGATCTCACTTGGGTTGGGAAGCAGTCAGTGGTCAGAGTTTAAGAGAGCTGATCAAGTTGGATTGTCAGCTAGCAAGCTGTTAATCATAAAAATACAAGCTGCTTTGACATATATGAGTAAGATAAGCAATTGCAGAGGCAGAGCTGATCTAAGTAGCTGCTGAGTATTCCTTGAGGGAGAGCCAGGAAATGGCAAGAAGTAGTTGGTAACTTATGACACACTTGCACTCTGCACAGAGGCACCTGAATCGACCACTCCACCTGTGCTGCAATGTAGAACAAATTAGATTACATTGCTCTGGAAAGCTTTGCTTGAGACATCATTCTTAAACTAATCTGACTCAACTTGTGGCAGGTGTCCTCTATGTCCTTGTCATAGAAGAGATGTCTGACCTCACACAGGTGTTTGTAAAGCCAAGTCACTCTTTAATTCTGCCTTGTGCAAGTTAAAATGGGGTTAATTTTCAGCTGGATTCACATGAATACAATGAAGAATGCAAATTGTGTAGTCAGTTAGGAAACATCCTGTAGGAGTGCACCCCGGCAGTCTTACAGCCTCAGAGCCTGCAAAATGCACACTTTTTCATGTAAAAAAAAGAGATGAATTGATAAATTACTGGTCGTGACTTGAATTTTTTTCTTTTATGTTTTTGGTAGCATTTGTGGTACATGAACTCTGTTAGTGTCACAAGTGTATTACTTAGTAGAAAGTTTCAACTTGCTTTCTTTGTGACTAGTAACTTGTTCTCTTGAATTACCTTCTAATACTGTGTGCAATGTGTCTCCTTCCCATTTAAAATTTTTTGGACGGAGTTTGCAAGAGGATATAAATGCAAAATCTTAGACCTTGAGTAATACTGAACCAGGTGCACTTTTTCCCAGCTTGAAGGCTTTTCAGTTTAGTTAGTTAAATCACTCAGTTTAATTGTTTTCTGTCTAGTGAAGTGGGAGAAGTGCTTGGTAAAGTCTTAGGGAAGAAGTCTGATCCCAGTGTGTGCCATAGTAAAGCAGTGACACACAATGACTTATCTTGGACTTCTTTCACCTTTTGGTTATAGCATAAAACCATTCTGAAAAGGTCATGTGTCTTAAGAGTGCTCCTCTACCTCAAGGGCTTGTATTCCCATATAAACTGTGTTTAGTGCTCTAACAAGTGGGCTTACATTTAATAAGAGCATCTTTCCAGCTTTGCTTAAGGTCCCAGTGATACCTGCAGGTGTGCTTAACCTGTGATTATACACTTCTGTAAAATTTAACTCCTTTTGGTGTCTTGTTCTTAAATCAAGGAGGTGAAAGGAGGAGGAAAAACAACTAATGAGAATCGTAAGCCTTCCATGTCATAAGTCAATATAGTAGCACATAGTAGCTTTGCAGAGATTGGAATTGGCATTTGGAGGAGTTCTTGCTATGTTGTGATAAAGTGTCGTTAATTGGGTGGTTCAGCTGTACTTAAAAGGATCAAACTGACTACTTGATGTATTGTACTCACTAGGGAAAGCAGTCTTCCAGTTCTACAGGGAAGTCAGTTGGTTTTTACCCAACTTTCTGAAAATTTGGCAAAGAATTACGTGTAATTTTAATATTAGTAATTAGGTTGTCTGTAAACTATTACCATGTGAAAGCTTTTGACTAACTGAAAGGAGGTTTAAAGTGGAAACCCTAGTGGGCGTATGTAACAGAGGGTACAACTGATGCTCCTGTTACTTTCCTTGCATCCCTGTCTCATCATTCAGCGTGCTCAGCCTTTGTACAACATCTTAATGAGAGAGGGTGGCAGGCTCTGATACAACACAGTGCAGCTCTGTCATGACTGTAAGTGAATTGTCCAGCTGTTGTTTCAGCAGGTGAACAGAGTCTGAATTAATGGTGACAATAACCAAGAAGCAGATGAGGGACATGAATAATGTACACTGAACCAAGAGTGAACAGTTTTAGGTACTAAATCATGTTATTTTGCCAGACAAATGAACAGAAATATGTTCTCTTGCAGGTTTTGGAAGGAAGGATGTTGTAGAGCACTTGCTGCAGACAGGAGCCAATGTTCATGCTCGTGATGACGGAGGACTGATACCCCTGCACAATGCCTGCTCCTTTGGTCACGCAGAAGTGGTCAGTCTGCTGCTGTGTCAGGGGGCAGACCCAAACGCTAGGGACAACTGGAACTACACTCCTTTGCATGAGGCTGCTATCAAGGGGAAAATAGATGTGTGTATTGGTAAGTGTCTGTCACTTATTAGGTTGCAATTTTACCTGATTGTATTTTGTGAAGCTGTAATTATTTATGTGCTGAACTTGGGATGAAAGATATTGCTTGTTTTAAAAGCAAACTACTTTTAATCTAGCAGGTAGATATAGTGATAGTAATTTAACTTTTTCTTGGTCTGTAATACAAAGTTTGCAGAACTTATATCACATAAACTATCCTAGAAAGATTGGATGAAGTCTCCTAATGTACTGTTTGTTACATTACAGTATTTAAAATCTGATTATGTAGGTTTGTTGTTCTTGGTTGCTGTCAAGAAAACTAGCTTTACTAGATAAAGTCTTTGGTTTTTTGGCTGCTCTATATGTTGTAGTAGTGGTTAGGAAGATGGTAAACCTTTCATTCCATGTAGTGTGGAGAAACAGCTTGGTCCTTCAGAGCTTTCCAGTACAATTTACAGGACACCATTGTTCAGTGGTGATCTATCTCCAGTGTGGGTTTTGTAGCCTGCAGCCAAAGCAATTTCAAATAAAATTGAGCACTTCAGCTGTTTAAAATTTGTTGAGAACATACAAAGAGCTTTTCAGTTGTCTTTAACTTTTGTGGTTTTTTTCTGTACTTAGTAGTGCTTTGTTTCTAAATGGGAACTTCTGTTTTTATTTATTTTACACTCAGAGCAGTTTCTTGAACTTAAAGGGTTTTAACATCTAGTGACTTGAATAAAATTATCTGCTCAGCATTTCTTTTTAATCAAACAGGTAAAGGAAAGCCTGACTTTTAGGTACTTCAGTAAGATTATGAGCTCTACGTTCTATGTGTTATCCAGATGACAAGACACAATTATCAGACTTTCAGATCATGTCTCTTTTTTTGAAAGTTTTATTACATAGAATTCCTTCAAAGAAAGCTACAAAACTTACAGAACAAAATCTTGCATTAGCTTTATTCCAATATTTAAGTCATTACTTAAAAATAAACACCAGAAATTGAGTGAAAGAAAATTGGAGGAAACACCAGAATATAATTTTTCAGTTTGTTTCTTCTTTTTACAAGCAATGTGATTTCATCTCTATATGCAAGGTAAAACATGGAGAATATCTACAGAAATTGACTACAGTTGATTATGCAGTAGTATGTTGGAAGAGATCCATTGACATAGTAGGTTCCAGTAGCAGTCTACTATGACAATGTTGAATGGAAAAGTAAGTTTAATTCCAGTCAGTAACTGAAGTCTAGTATGGGGCGTAAAGGAAGTAATTACTTTGGTCTGTTTCATGCTGGAGTCAGCCTGATTTTGGGAACTGCTGACTGAAAATCCAAATTAAATGGAAGAAAGTCTGACAGTAAGAGGCTGAGTAGAAAATTGCTCTTTTGCTTCAGAAAAGATTTGTCTTTTTCAGTTTTTGAAACCTTGTATTAGAGCAGGAAAGGGTGAAGCAGCACACTTCTGTGTTTATAGATTGGTTGTGACAGAGGTTTTAGGATTTGGCATGGCAAGACAGCACGGGTAGTGTTGCATTGGGTGGTTTATATTAAGCCTTTGGAGGAGTTGGGGCAGATCAGATGAAGAGGCAGATTTTGTGATAATCCATTTTGATGTACAATGCTGGTAGTAATTTAAGATTATTTAGATCTAATTTCTACAATCAAACAACTGATGTTACCTTTAAAGATCGCTCTTAATTCAGCAAGAAGTTGTGGACTTGGTGAAAGGAAGTACAGGATTAAATTTATGGCTTATATTACACAGAACTTCATTCTGTATTCTGTGCACAGGTTAGATCTGTGACTCTAAATGTTGATGCTAGACTTAGAGTTTGATCCATGTATATGTAAATTTTCAGCATGCAGTACTTACTGATCAAATCCCAAGGCTCTTCTGGTGTCTGGAGCAGTTTTAGGGCTCCTTGGAAGCAGTGAGCAGGCTTGTAGTACTACACACCATTCTCCAGTCTGCCTACAATTAACTCTGAAGGAATATTGGGACATTTTTAAAATAATTTATTTTAAACAAGCAAGCATGATGCTGTTGGGCTTGGTTTAGTTACAGTTATCCATGTATGTTGTACTTCAGTCAGATATTTCATTTGTCAGGGTGTGAGTTCCTACTAAAGGCGTGTCACCAGTCACCAGATTATTGTGTACTGTAATATGATGCTGCTTTGGGATTTACTTGATTCTATAAAACTGATAGGACATGAGTCTAGACAAAGGAGTCTGTTCTTTCATGTTTTGCAGTGATTTTGCAATTTATATCTAGTGGGCAAGCATGTTTTGCTGTCATCGGCAAAAATTCCTGTTTCTTTCTAGCAGTTTTATTTCAAACTTATGTTTTAAGGTCTTCAGCTTTAATTTCCAAGTCTTTTGAAGGAGTGTTATACATAAGGATAATGCAACAATGTTTTTAGGGGATGAACTCTGACTAGGAATATTTTAATAGCTTTTTGGAATACATTGTACAGTACTGCTGCTTACACCTTAAGTGTATGCTTGATGGAAGAAACTAGTCTGTTAAAAAAAATTAAAATTCAAAGAACATATCCTTGGAGCGCTTCTTTTTAAACAAGCAGGGCGTGCTTTTTAAAAAGCATTGTTTGAAGAACTGACATAACCTAGAATTTTTTGCTGAATTTGGATATCTGTTTGAAAAGTGATAGACTGTGTAGAAATTAGTCATCTAACCTCATTTTTGGCTACCTACTCTTAGCATCTTCTTCCCAATGATAAAATGAGTGAGAATTTTCACTTTACCTTCTCTCCTTTGCTTCTTCTGCACCACCTGCATATTTTCTGTATCACGTCTAGCATAGAACACTTTTTTTGGTCATTTTACATGTCAAAAAGGGAAAAAGTGATAACTGAACAGAGTGTGGAGATGCAGCACATTCATGAATAATGATTTTTCAGAGAAAAATTTGAGACATTGAAGCATGGTAGAAAGATCAGCAATAGGCAGGTAGTGACTGCAGCAGTAGAATACTCTTGTGTCTAGCACCAGTGTTGGAATGGAGTGTCTATATTTGTGCTAAAGGTACTGTGGGTGCTCAGCTTCTGTGCTGAGTTTAGAGTAATAAGTACAAACCCTGCCACTGGGGAAAGCTTGTGCAGATCTAAGAATTATACATGAACTGATGAAAACTCACCAGACTGTGCACCCAAGAAACTGTAAGACAGCAAATGGCTGATGTGAGTTCTTTTTCTTCTGTTTTACTGATTGCATATTGCAGTCATAGGACAGTGTAGGGAGAGGTGCTGAGTTTGGGAGGAGTATTGGCTCTCCTGGGTGGCAGCTGCTCTTGTGTTCTGGGTCTGAAAGGGAAGGTCTTGGTAAGCAGTACTCAGCTTGTTTGCTGACCATCTCTTGCAACGTATTCAGTCACTGCAGATCTGTTTAGTTGCCAAGTAATTACACTTTAAAACGTTGTTTGCTTTATGTAATCAGTTTTTGGACTGAATTTATTGAAGCATTGGAACCAATTGTTAGTGTCCTTCAGTATTTATGACTTCTAGGATTGCTTTATCTGTCAGGAAGATGCATTTTCAGTGTCTGTGAACTGCTTCTAGAGCTAATGAGAAGTGGTTTTGTTTCTCAGTGTTGTATTTTGTCCTGGAATAGTGGATGAGTGGTGAACTCTGCAGTGTGCATTTGGAGGAATGCTGTGATGTCAGGGCAGTGACTGTTCTGCATGTTGGGCTGTGGAGAAAGAATTATCTATTTCTTCAGTCTGATTGCAGTATAGACTTTCAGATGAAGATCCACGTAGCTCATTTTTTACCAGAAATTGCATGTAGCTCATTCTTTCTCATGGCAATCAGCAATTTAGGAACGTGATAAAGAGGCTGCATTTGAACTGTGTTGCATATCGATTTGTGTACGAAATCCTGAATGCTCTAATCCACTTCTTAAATGCTGTCATACTTTTGGCTTTGAAGGTGTTCTGTGGCAAGAGAATTTTATGGTTTAAAAGTCTTGCTGAAAGAAAACATCCCTTCCTTTTTTTGAAAAGGAAAATATTCTTTATTTCTTGATGACTTTTATTGCAAGCTGTTCAGGACTTTTGTGAGAATTAGTGAGCAGTCATTTCGGTTCACAGTTTTCATGTCCTTTGTGATATTATAGATATCTATCTTTTTCTTCTATCAAATGTCTCTTTTCCAAGCTGAAAAGCATAGTCATCCTGTTGAATATTCTGGTATTTCTGCCTCCTGCCTTCCTCCCCCACCAGCCAGTTTTTTTAGGGATGAGTGGTCGGTATGGGTGATATGGACACCAAAACCAGGTGAAGTAGATTTATAGGGTAACCTAATTTTCTTTTGGGTTTGGTTTTCTGGTTGCTGAGCACTGCATGGGAGTAGTTCAAGGTAGTTCCTGTGTGCTAACAGCTCCTTTAAAACTACTTGCATAGCACAGTTGGGTTTTTTTTGTTGTTAAAAAAACCACTAGGCTAAAAATAACCTTACAGAAGCTGTGCTTATGCAGTTTGTCCGGGTTTGCTTGCCCTCCAGTGCATTCATTTCTGCAGCAGCTGTAGCTGTTCTTACAGAGATTTTTTTTTTTTCAGTGTGGATCTCCAGTTAAGTGTTGATATCTGTAGGACTGCTAGGCTAAATATTATCTCAGGTGTCATACACCTGCTTAGTTTTTAAGGGCATCCATCAAAATATGCAAACACAAGCATCTTCTGTGGTGATGCTATGATTTATGGATCTGAACATACAGAGTACCGTAGTAATTTTTGGGAAATAAAAAATTCTATCTACTGAAAAGCTCCCTTCATCACTGTATAAAGCTGTAAAAGTTTTTAAAAATCACTTTTAGGCTATGCAGTATTAAAAGGATCCGTCCAGAATTACTTAATATGACTTGAGACTAGTGTTTTTATAGACTTCCTCAGGCTAGTTATAAAATCTGCTGCAAAGATCCTGTGGCATGATGAATTTACTGTTCCACTGCTATGAAGTGACCTCTAATGGTACTGCCAAGGTGCATTTGCATTTGTGCAGAGAATTTCTGTGTAAGTTGATTTTTTTTTCTTTACCCTTTTTGCAATTGAAAGATACAACAAGCAAGCAAGCTAAAACTTTTTTTAAGCAAACAGCTTTTCTGATGTATAGGTCGTGCCCTTAATATAGGGATCACTATTATTTAAATGCCTCTTTGTAAGCATGTCAAAACATTCCTCACCTTGCTGTGCTTCCTCACGACTATGGAAGGAGAAGAATTCACTAGTTATTGCCTTCTGCTAGTATGCATGTTTTGACTGAAATATGTGGAGGGGTTATTGTGTGTCCCCTTTCTGCAGGGCAGATAAACCTTCTGTTAGGATTTTAAAAAAATCTATGAAAGGTAGTTTATGGGTAGAAGCAGCACACAGTAAACCTTAAAGGAATTGTAGAAATGGTAAAATCTTTGAACTACTAAAAATCTTTGAACTACTAAAATCTTTGAACTACTCATTTGTTTGGTCACCTTGTGAAGAAGGCATGTACAGCAAATAGTGAAATTATTGCAGTTTATGGTAATTTTGTCGTAAGAGATTCTAGAATGCTCAGAGTGTTTCCAAGCAGAGGAACTGTATTACTGTAAAAGTTAAAGCAGTGTCTGATTTTACTACCTGAAAAACAGTAATAAAAAAAAATACCATAAGAAGCGCTGTCAAGGAGCAAAATTGTATAGTAGCTAGTTCTTTTTGGAGGTGGGGTGACAGGGAGAAGATTTGGTATCCTGACTGAAAATTAATTATACTGACTTAGATTTATCCACTGGATAGACAGAAGCTTGTAAGACGACTAGTAGCTTCTTAATGGGAATTAGAGAGGATGTTGGTAATTGAGGTCCATTGGGATCTGGTTGTGCATGTTGTTTGTGGGAGAGATGTACTGAATTCCTGAAGACTCTCTTAGATAACTGGTGTTCTAGAAGGAAGCTTGGATTCAAAGAGGCATCTTGGATATCTGATGTTCAGAGGCTTGTAAAATCATTGGAAAATAATCTCAAGTAAGTACTTTCAAATTCTTTGTGAGAAATGTTTTAACTGTGGCTGTTTATATCAGAAGAATCGTAATATTGTTACTATTCCTGCTTTGGCTTTTGAACTATTGAATTGGAGTATTACTGTTACTGGCTGTTCATAGTGTGTTGTGGGGAGACAGTGACTTGTATTTGAAGTTTTTTAAGTTGCAGAAAAGTTTGAAGAGCTTTAGACTGTTCTTATGTACCAGAATTGTGAGTTTTGCTCCATTAGGAGGACATGAATTAATCCCTACGGTGTGGAGGTTTCCTATATGTTAGGTGCAGTTAATATTGATACAAAAGATACTTTGTGATTTGATAAGCTTAAATACAAGCAGTCCTTGTTAACAGCATCTCTCTCTTATATGTCCCAGTATGCAAAATAAAAATCCTAGCTATTCTTAGTAATATTTATTATTCAGATACTGATCAAAGCCAAATCAGTTGTTGTAGAAGCAGACTTCTCAGACTATAAGGGTTAGGAATTATTTTGGTCTGTTTCTGCTCTGTAAGTTACAGCATTTGTTTGGAACCCTGCTTCTTTGAGTAGCAAAGTGGTTTTAAATTGGTGCGTACCTAGTGACTCAAACACCTAATATGCTTCTCTTCTCATACTGTTTCTTCATGGGGTCTTTCTCAAAGGAACCTTGCATGACAGCAGACACAGGATGGAAATTTCATGTTCTAGCTTGAGTGAAAGAATACTTTTGTTGTCTCAGTTAAGTACTTGTTCTTGGTTTTAAATCGTTTCATGTCCTCTAACTGCTTGTTTAAGCTATGTTAGCTTCTAAATGCCAATATTCATCACAGAAATGAAAGCCTCGAGGGCCGAGTCTTACATTTTTTGCATCTACAGTTTAGTTTAATAGTCTGTAGTTTGGACTTGCCCTATTGAAAGAGACCTGAGAATAAGGCTGCCTTCTCTATGAGCTGTTGGGGGTGGAGGAACCCAGGACTGAAATAATACATTGGTAATTGGGAGGCATTGTAATACTGTTGTCATAGTAACAATGGACTGGAGAGAGAGACAACAGGGCTTTTGTCAAGAGACAACAGAACATGATTTGGGGCATTCTGCCATGGCATATACAACTGCAGTGCTCCCTGGTGGACTTGGGCGGAAAGACATGAGGGAAATGAATCAATTCCTGTATGAGAAAGGTACCTCTTCAGTGTGTGACATCTGTGTGCAGATGGGTCTGCTATGGAGTGTAGTCTCCAGAAGTTACTGTACGCTGGTACCTGTGCATGTGTAGCTGTGATAGACACTTTTGGAAGAAATCTCTCTGAGCAGTGTCAGTCACACATATGTACCCAACAAAGAAAGGTCTTGGAGTGCAAGGAACCTTAAAATAAGTGGATCATTGATGCAAGGTGGAACTGCTGAACCACAACATTTTTTTATGAGGACCAAGCATTGAGCTGGATTAATCCTCAGGTTAAATCCTCTTCAGAAACAAAATCAACAGTAAACTTTATGGCAGAGACGATGATGCTTTGTACAAATCAGGTGCCTTGTGTAGGATTTAATGCAATGCATAATTTGAAAACTGTCTTTCTGTTAGGTTTGAATTGTATTGAGAGTATATGTTGTGACCTATCTAGGTTTCAGACTTTCTCCCAGTCCTGTTTCTTTTTCAAAATTCAGGTGTCAAGAAAACAACTTTTTTTCCTAGTTTGCTTGCTTGGCACAGGAGGATCTGTGGAGGACAAAGAAAAGAGTAATTTATTTTATGATATTTCTTTACAAGTGTTTGTCAAATCAGAATCCCATTTCTTGCAGTGAAGGAGGTGGTACGATAATATGCAAACACTACTGGAAAATTTGCTACAGGGTCTTTCTGGGAAGTTAAGGTCTTCAAAAATACTGATGTTAGGTATTTGCAAATTGAGAGGGAGGGGAAGAAGTTGCATGTCATTCAGAACAGAGTAATGGAACAGATGGTCCTCTTGCAGACACTGAAACTGCTTTCAGATGTCCAGTATGAGTTTAGAGTGGCTTTCTAAATACCTTGCAGAAATAATTAATGTTATGAGACAACACTTCTGATTACTGTAGCAATATCCACTTTTAGCTTTTCAGCGGAACCGTGTCATCCTTAATGCAGTTCATATGTGGTTGAAAAACAATCTGTAGATATATGTGTAGATGTTAAGGGCATAAATGAGTGGAGCAAATTCTAGAAGAGGTCTCAGATGTTTTCTTAGACTAATGGAAAACATTGATTAAAGTATTACTACAGGATATAAAGGTCTTGCTTTTAAAAATGTTTAGGCAAATAAATCTTTGTCATATGATGAATAAAGGAAGGTATCTCTTTTTAATGATTTGGTTTTCCTGAAAGCATGTAAAGCAAGTGTGCAAAATAAACTGGGTGCTTGAAGCCTACTGAAAATACTGAGCTCTTGCCTCTTGTTCTGGGTGGTCTTCACTTCAGCTGTTTGTGCAGCTAGGGCTCATGATTGATAAACACAGACTCCTGTAATTCCTTGTTTCACCGTGTTTATACAAATGCACCATGCAGCAGCAAGGCTGAGGTGTCTGATGTGAATCCTGCTATTCATGCTGCTGTGTGTAGTCTTCATGTTTTGCTGATGTCTTGTCCAAGCAAGCAATACTGAGCAGTTCCTTGGTTAGGCACAGTACTCTTGACCTAACTGTAGTATTGGATACTGAACATATATAACAAGGGATGCAAGAACATTCCGTTTTTGTATTCTTGTTTGGGATGATACAAGGATGGCACAGGACATGGGTGACCCAGGAAAAGAACTCACTCAGACTGATGTAACGTGCATCGTTCCCTAGCGTGAGACCTGTAGCACTGACGATATCTCACCTGACAGATTGAGATTTTTGCATTGTAGAATATTTGCTTGTCAAGGACCTAATGTTAAATGCACTAAGACTAGCACTGCTCTGTATCATTGGTGGTAAGCAGTTCTAGGGCTGCTGGGAAAAAAGTGGATATAGCACTAGACTTCAAAAATTGACAACAATCTTACTGTTTTTTTGTAACAATGTGATCTAAGAGTTGCTGAGGAAAGTTTACAATTCTGATACATGTAGTCAGTTGATAGTAGAGCTCTAGGTCTGTTTGAACTTAGTATATTCTTAGCTTCCTCATTTTACTTCATAAACAGAATTTTTGAGAACACTCGTGTCATCTGGCTAACCCGTAGCTTTAACCACATTTTCATGGACTGAGCTACTTGTTATTCCTAAGATTTTGTAAGATATGTTACTTGTATCTCTTAAACATTTGGCAACTATGTTGTGGACTAACAATGAGTTTACAAAATTGACATAAGGTTCAAGTTTATACAAAATATGCAAAAGTTATTTTACATTTTGGGGCTTCTTTAATCTAAAGAGTTTCAGGTCTTAATCACATCAAAATATCACTGTGTGCCATAGGGTGTGTGACTAAGACACCATCTGTGTGCTGTTGAACTTGTGTACTGCTGAAAGCTGGTAGGCACTGAAATTCACCTCTGGAAAAGGAGGAATGTGCTTGTGGAATGTGACAGTTGTTCTGGGGTTTGGTGGATGTTTTTTCCCCCATTTTGTGCTCATGTCACTGAATGGTGGGTGGGATGGGAGCTGCTGCTAGGGTTTAAAATCCTTTAAATTACTGTTTTTTCAGATGCTTTTCTATTTTGGAAAAATGGTAGATCCAGGACAGGTTCTCATAAACTTTTAAGATCCCTTTGCTCATGGTGGTTCTCGAGTGTTAGATTTTGGTTTGCTGGCAAATAGCGCCTTCTGATAGTCACACAGCTAATTTCACATGCAGTCTATAACTTGACTTCCACCAGGACTTTTTTTCCCCTCAGACTTCATCGGGAAGAAATGGTTAGTTTATGCAGGAGATTAGAATTCATCTTTGGTTTCTCTTCAGTTGACTCTCTTCAGGTAACTCTCTTCAGTTCCTTTTTCTCTTAGGATGTTCTTTGTTGACCTGATTTGCCTCTTTGACTGCTTTTGCTTTTCAAGGACTCTGAAAGCAGGGCTCTTAATCTGTCAAATGGGATGTTGGGATTATAGCTGACATTTATTTGAATAAAACTTGAAGTAGAAAGGTGAATTTGTTCAGAGAAAAGTTAAATTTGGGACCAAGCAATGAAGACTTGTCCTTAAAGGAGCTTTCACCTTGGGATATAGGTGAAAACATAAATTGCTCAGACAGTAGGGCAGCAGTTAAGATTTCTAGCTGTTCAGTGTGGTATATTAAACCAATTGCTTGAAGCTTAAGTAGTTGCAGAATTGCTGCTTGCAAGGAAAGGGGTTATGATTTAGTTGTCGCATAGTGAGTCCTCAGTCCATACCATCTACAAATGGGCTAAATGGTTTTTGTTAGATTTTTTGGGACCCTCTTTTGATGGAAGGGTCCTCTGTTCCATTTTGCACACTTAACAGTATACGTGTTTCAGATGACTACTCAATCACAGAGATGTGATTCATAAGCCCCTTTGTGAAATGGCCACAAATCAAAGCATGCGAGGTTCCTTCTGAACACCAGGAAATGCTTTTTGCCATCAGGACAAGTAATCACTGGTTGGCCAGAGAAGTTGTGGAGTCTCCTTCCTTGGAGACACTAAAAAGCCATTTGGACAGAGTCCTGGGCAACTGAGTGTAGATGGCTCAGCTGCAGCAGGGAGGATAATCTGCAGAGGTCCCTTTGACTACAACTGTTCCATGATTGACTGTGATCCAGTGTTAAAGGAGTGCATGGCTGCAAATAAAAGAGATTAAATAATGCTTAGTGTACTGTCTTTCGTTGCTTGTTAGCTCAGTGAAAGGTTTTTGTTTTTTTTTCTTTTATTTCCCGTTTTTTAATTTTTTTTTCCCTTTTTTGCTAGCTGAATCTTCTATAGTTCTTGCATTTTGCGGGTTCATTGTGGAACTCCAAGAACTTCCTTTACGCTACACAGCTTTTTGTGGAGATAGTGTTCTTGGGGGAAGTGTTTTGGAATGACAGCACTGTCTCTTGCATGATGTAAAAAATTCACAAACTGGAGAATTGCAATTGCATTTAGGTTTTGAGGTGGCTTTCTAGAAGACTGTATTCTACATAACCTGCATATACTTTTGTTCTCACTCTTAGCCGGAATGGAAAATTTTAGCTTGAAAACTGTTACATCAAAAAAATGAAACAGGGATAGTTGCTTCATTAAGTCCAGGCAAGATCAAGGCTTTGAACTTCTGTTCATGTAGGCTGAGCAATCTACTCTGGCTCTTTCTCTGAGGGCAGAAGGATATTATCAGCCTCTGCTGTGCTCCCTGCTAGCTCTGGAACCTTCTGCGTGTTCTTTCTTTCTGTGCATATGTAATCACAGATAGGCAGAACTGGCATACCAGGGAGCAATTTCGTAGTGCTTCCTACATACAGAAAACTAATCATAGTTAAAATCACAGAATGAGTAAGGTTGGAAAGGACCATTGGAGGTGATCCAGTCCAACTTCCCTACTCAGGCAGGATTCCCTAGAGCATGTTACTCAGGATTGTGTAACTCAGGATGCACCTACTTATGGGGCAAGACTTGAACGCAATCACAGAGGGAGGAGGGAGTCTTTCCAAAAAGTAACTTCTTCCCCTGCTGGAAGAGCTCTTGTTGTGGCAGTGATACTTGTGGTTTTGGTTGTCTGGTTCAGAGCCCTTCCCCTTACCTTGCTTTGATTAGATAAATCTGATCTCTGAAACATCTAGTGCCAGCTTATGTCTAGAATGCACTGAAGTCTTGCAGTACATTGAGAAGTGAGGTTTATGGTATGTCAATACAGACAGGAAGTCAGGTTGTCTTGCCAAGAGGTTGAAACTTGATTGAGCGAAGTCTGAAAGTACTTCTGGGGCGAACAATGACTGAGACAGAAGAGTCTTTCTGAAAAATTAGGAGTTAAATTAAGATCCTTTCAAAGTGATGCTTTGTAATTTATTTTTGTCTAGATCCTTTTTTCTCTTCAAAACAAACAACCAAAAAGGTGGTACTGGGAGACCTTGTTCACGATACTTCTTTGTTTTCTTACTGCTGCCTTGAAGGCTCTTTCTGTGAATTGCTCAAATAAGCTGAAGGAACCTGATCTCTAAGTGTTGTTTCCACTCAATCTTTTAGTGGGCCTCTGCTCAATTTGAAATTACATCCTTTTACTGTAGGAACTAGTGCAGTTTCTGCAGTATATGGAGTTATGAGAACCTGCCTTTCAAAGATCACATCTGTGTCAATAAAGGGAGATACTTGATATGGCTGTTCTCTGACCCTGCTGGACCAAATGGTCATTTTGGCTGTAAAGCAAGAAACGCCTCTGCTAGGAGAGCCATATTCCGATCTGTGTGTATTGACTCTTCCCACATACTGATGCCCCCAGCAGTTGCTGCAATTGTGTATCTAATGACGAGGTAACAGAAACGTGCAAGCAGGTGCTGTATTTATCTAGATCACATCACATTTGGTCAAAGTAGCATTTTTAAATGAGAGGTAGCTTTCCTTTACTTGAAAATGACCATTTAACACCATCTATCTATATGAATTTTGAAACTGTGGATCTGCAGGAACTGGCCTGCAGGATTACAATCATAGAATGGTTTGGGTTGCAAGGGACCTTTAAAGATCATGTAGTCCCCATCCCCTGCCATAGGCAGAGATGATGTTCACCAGATCATGTTGCTCAAAGCCCTGGGCAATATGACTTTGAACACTTCCAGTGTTGGGTATCCACAACTTCACTGGATGGTCCAGCTTTGCAAGAAGTTCAGGTGGATGACATCTGTAGCTTTTCCTCTGTCAACTGTTGGAATCATTTCATTGTGGAAGGCTACCAAGTTAGTCAGGCATGATCTGCTCCTTCTGTCTCTAAGCAGCTCCCTGTCTTCCATGTGTTTTGATATGTCTTCCAGGAGAATGTTCCATGATTTTGCTGGATGTGGAGTAAGGCTGCCTGGTTGGTAGTTCCTAGGGTCTTCCTTTTTACCTGTTTTCAAAATGGGTCTGATGTTTTTCCTTTTTGCAGTCTGGGGATTTGCCTTACTGCTAAGACTTCTCAGATATGATTGAGAATTGCTTGGCCATTTCAACATCAGCCTGTCCCTTCAGAACCCTGGGATACATCTCACTGGGTCCTGTAGACTGTTGTATGTTCAGGTATCTCAGGTGGTCTTGAACCTGAGCTTCAGTTAGAGTGGAGGGACCTGCAGTCTACAGTCCCAGCCTTAAAGTTCAGGGAACTGAGAGATGTGGGAAAAGAGATTGATACTGAAAGCTGAGGTGAAAAACTGTTGAACAGCTCAGCCTTCTCCATGTCGGTTTTCACTAGTTCTCATGTCTTATTTATCAAGAGCAGGTATGTTCACTTTAATCTTCCTTTTTCTAGCCAGTGTTCCTGTAGAACTGTGCATTTCCTTCTTACACTTAGTCTGATCAGGAGGTCCTTAGTTAGTCATGTTTGCCTCCTGCTTCCCTTTCCTGTTTTCTTATACATGGTAATTGAGAGCTCCTGGGCTCTATGAAAAATGTCCTTTAAGGGCTGTGAGTTCTTTTCAGCTCCTTTGTCCCTGAGGGCAGTTCCTGGGGGATCCCATCCATTAATTCATTTAGCAACTGCAAGTGCGCTCTTAAAACTTGGAGGCCTTAATCTGTTCTTCACCTGGTCTGTATCCATCATGATAGTGAATTCCACCAGGGCATGACCACTACAGCTCAGCCTGCCACTAATCTTGACATATCTAATTAGTTCATCTGTGTTAGTAGGCAACAGGTCTAATAATGCTTCCCCTCTAGTTGTGCTGTCTGTCACTTGGATTAAGAAATTATCCCCATTGCACTCCTGGACTGCAAGGGTCTCCTGGACTGCTTACAGTTTACTGTGCTGCTTGGAAAAGCAGATGTCAGGGTGATTGAAGGCCCCCAGCAGGATCAGAGCCTGCACACATGACACCTTCTGGAAGAACTCGTTATCAACAAGCTTCCCTTGATGAGGTAGACTGTAGTAAACACCAGCCATGAGGTTTCCTTTGTTGGTTTAGCCCATAAATTGTACCCATAAGCTCTCAACTTTTTCATTGCTGTTTTTCCAAGGCAGCTCTTTTAGAGTCAATGCTTTTTTTTTTTTTTTCTCTTGGAGGGCAGC
This sequence comes from Promerops cafer, assembly GCA_013398275.1. Lineage (NCBI taxonomy): Eukaryota > Metazoa > Chordata > Aves > Passeriformes > Nectariniidae > Promerops > Promerops cafer. The sequence goes on from VZSE01008494.1 coordinate 109,060, forward strand.
CACCTGCTTGCTTTTCCTTCTTGCCTGCAACTTCTGAAAGTTTTCTAGTTGTCTATTGCAGCGTTCCAGTTGAGTGGTCCCTTGCATTTTGCACGATGTTTCAGTGAGAGTGATTAGATTGTAGCTTTCTAGCTGCAAAGTGGCTTCCAGTTCCTCCTGTNTTTTTTTTTTTCTTCTCTTGGAGGGCAGCCACCTGCTTGCTTTTCCTTCTTGCCTGCAACTTCTGAAAGTTTTCTAGTTGTCTATTGCAGCGTTCCAGTTGAGTGGTCCCTTGCATTTTGCACGATGTTTCAGTGAGAGTGATTAGATTGTAGCTTTCTAGCTGCAAAGTGGCTTCCAGTTCCTCCTGTTTGCTACCCTTGCTGTGTGCATTGATATAGAGATACTTCAGCTGTGTCGCTGACCTTGTCACCTTCTTAGAGGAGCATGCCATAATTCCTTTGAGGCATTTCACAGGTGTTTCCCTCTTGGTTCCTAATATATCAGCAGTCCCTGACTTTTTTCTGTTGCTCAGAACTTTATCACTTTTTCTCTGCTACCTGTCTGCTGCTCCCTCCTGCTGTCAGAGCTCCTGTTTCTGTCTAGGCTATTGGGAAACACCACCTAACTCCCTTTAAAATTTTTTGTTTCAGCATAGTGGAGCCTGATGTTGCTTTTGTAAGCTTCTCCTTCATACTACTGTAGTCAGTGTATTTGTCTCTTGCTCTGTCTGGCCCCAACAAAGAACAAAACCAACATGCTGGTTCATTGGGAACAAACTCATGTCTAGGATGGTGGGAAACTGGAATGCCCTGAACAAGGGAAGTAGAGAAGGCAAAATGATGGCAAGCGCTAAGCAGCTCACACTGACCCAGCAGGACTTTGACTGGTAATGTTAGATACACTCTAAACTAGAAACACAAAATTACTCTTTTCAACTCTTATCACCAGCGTGTGTCCCTGTGCTGTCCTTGCTTGTGCCAACCAGAGCATGTCACGTTGTTGCATGAGGATTGGGCAAGTGATTGCTTCTCTAATCTGCCTTGTTGCCTGACCAGATGTTTGCAGCTGTAGCCCCCCAAAGCAGGGTGGGCAGCACAGGGCTAGGTGTGGCAATTCTGGCAGTGTGGTCTAGGTGCAACAGGTTGCCCAGAGGGGTTGTGAAGTCTCCTCTGGAGATACTCAAAAGCCTTCTGGACACTCCTGTCCCTGATCTTTCACCAAGTTATCATGTCTTCTTGCCAGCGACCTACCTGCAGTGTTTTCAGATATGTTTGGTTATTGCCTCTATCCTATCCTGACTCTGAACTACGTGCTTTGGTGTGCTTAGCCTTTCTGCTGCATAATCCTCTCTTCATTCAACTTTGATGGCATTCACTATAGAGGGGCAGTCAAGAGCATAGGACCCGTCTCTCCTTTTTTTCCCAACTCCTCTTGACTGAGCTGGCGATGGTGTTTGAAAGGCTGTGGATGTCATCAGGTCCAGTAGTGATACTTAAATCCTTTGAGCTCTGTGCAGCCTCTGTAGTGATACTGTCTCTCATGTTTTTTCCTTGCAGTTCCAATGACTGATGAGTACTACAGCCTGTTTCTCCATGACACAGAAAAGACTGGGTTTGCTCCCAGAGGTGGAAGTTAATCTGTGATACAGTGGTGGTTGATGTTACTAGCCATATCTTACGTATTCAATTTTATAAAGCTTAAGAGTAGGGTGCTACAACTTTTGTTATATATGGTCATTTAGCAAAAAGGCTTATGTATCGGGTAACTTACCAAAATGGGATTATTGGCTCTAAACCACAGAAGTATAATATCTAGGCAAGAAACTGGTGTTCTTGTAATGTGAGAAAAACTTCAGAACTTTAGTGGTTTGACTGACATGTACTGGTAGTTTGATTTACATGTACTGGTAGTTAAGGGAGAAGATGCATTTAGCATTGGCTGAGAAAAGTTAATACTTTGGATTCCAGTGTGTTGTCTAGATGTTTCCAGAATGAGGAGGTAAATGAGCACATTGTCTTTCTTGTCAGCTGGGAAACATCCTACATGAGACTTAGACTGAGAGGTGTGTGTGCTCCTGGGACGTAAAGTTAGTGAGAGACTGACCAGCTCTAGAGGTGTCATTTAGAGAAATGGAAGATAGTGCCTGTGTTGTAAATCAAAAAGAGGCCTTTTTCTTAGGCTGTATCCTCTGTACCCTGATTCTTCAGGAGTAAGTAGATAAAGCTAAAGTAATACAGTTTGAAAAAAACGTTTGGAGATCGTCTCCAGAAGTTGAATTTGAAAAGGGGGAAGAAAGAATGTATACTAAAGCTGGGGTAGCTGGAAGGGATCCCAAACACAAGGCAGTGGGACAGTGATAAAAAACTAGTGGGGAGAGAGGAGGCAATGGTAGAGCTGTGAGCAACTCTTTAAATATAATTAAAAGCAGTCGGCAACTTGAAGTACAGATGCTTCTGGGAGGTCTGCCTGTTGTTCTTGCATTTTTCACTCAACAGTCAAAAATTTGGATGTGCCCTTTTTTTTATATTTGCGTGCATCTGATTTGAAACCAAATGTGAACTTTTCCGTCAGCGTTCCTGTAGGGGTAGTCAGGCAGCTGTGGATTTTGGGCCTAGAGAAGTCATAAGTGAACTATTCTGATCTTTGTGCTAATATGAACAAACAGATGTATTTTTATCCCTATTCTATTTCCATTGTATTTATGTCTTTCAATCAAAAGTGTTTTCATTTGGTGCACTTTCAACTGTGGCAGTATGAAGCAGGAAGGACTAAGTACTTGGGTGATGGTTTCTATGTAGACAAACTTCCTTCCCCCCACACCAGAAAAACACACTTGTTGCTTGTTGATAGTTACCAGGGAGGTTTTTGCCATACCTTGTTGGTGAAAATGTGAAGGTTGAAACTAACAAAAGTAAAAATGTTCTTTACAGCCAAGTGAGGTTGTGTTGATTAACTTCACAGTTCAAAATACCTATGCCAGGAGGCCGTGGGCCAAGTGTTTCATTTTAGGAGTCATCCTGCTGTAGTGAGTTGGTAGTAATGTGAAATAATTAGTGGTTATAGTATATGCTCTGTGCAATACAGTAGCATTTTTAAAATGTAGTAAGATTTAAGGCCTTTCTTGTCTCTAGTACTGATCTGTATAATAGCAGTGTAATTAAATAAGGTATTTCAGATAGTATGTGAAAATCAGAACCTGAAGTATTTTAGCAGTTGCAGTGACGGTAAAAAATATAACTCCAGACCAGTCTGTTTGTACAATAGTTAATGTTACAGGGTTTTGATATCCATATGCAATGTCAAGATTAAGTAAAAAGAAGACCTTCTTTATACTGTTTGTACAATATGGTCTGTAGAAAAGGCAGGGATAGCCTGTTAATGGTATTGCTAGATTATTAAGGGCACTGTCTCCAATACAGAAAAATAATATACCCCAATGTCCAGAGGAAATAAACCAGCATATTCAAGTATGCTAATTAACAGAGTTTCAGGAGATAATTTTTGTGCACAACATCCTTACAGTTGCCTGTTAAGTGTACAGAACTGGAACAGAAGTTTCTTGATAGAAACTTATTTCCACATTCGCTTTTCAGGCTACTTAGAAACCATCCTCTAAAACCAGTGTGCAGTGTTTGAAATCCAAAATAGCTACAATTAGCTAGAATGGCTTGTTCTGTTGTGTTTCTTTATAGAGGGAATGTTTTTTTCCCCCACACAGGAGATCTATCTTGAAATTTTTACACATTCCTGGCGTATTGAAAAGGAAATCTAGAGAGACACACTGTGTCCAGATCTCAAATGCCCTGTTGTTAGAAGACACTTTGTCTTGGGCTAAAGTGTTAAAGGTTTTGAACACCCAGGAGAACATTCAGTTAGAAGCTACCTGGGGTTTGCCAGGTATTGAAGTACAGCTGTTATACTGATAGACTAAACATCAAATACTGGATTTCTCTTGTTAATTCTTGTTGATGACAGCATTGCTCACTGGGATATCTTTTTGTGAGATTATGTACTTAAAAAGAATGGAGACGTTAGAATCAAACAGTCAATAGAGGAAATATAAGAATTAGATGGCCTTTGTGATCTACTTGCTTCCTTTATTCATATGCATTCTAATGCAGTCTTTATTTATGTAATTGGTTTCTTTTTCCAAGATGCCATTGCCTTCATTTCATGGTATAGATGTGTTTCTAGGACTGAATAAGGGCAGTATCTGCAGGACCATACCCCTGGCTGTTGGAGAAGCTGGAAGACGAGTGGGATGAATGATTGCAGAGACAAGAAGGATGAGTCTCATGCTTACAGCAATTGAGTTCTGATAGGTTACTTTTCTGAACCTCATTTGGCCACTTTAAATGTGTGTTCCACAGGCAGTCAATAATTCCAGGGTTTGCAGACAGCCAGCTTAAGCCTTGTTAGTAAATTTTTAATGTATGTGCCTAGGTTTTAAAAAGCCTAAAAACTGGACACAGAAATTTTATGTTGTAAGCCTTGGCCAAATCCTTCATGATTCATTAGAATGACTGCACAGGTTAGATAGACTGCATAATCCTTTGTCATTTTAACCAGGAGAGGAGCTGGAAGCAGTACTGTGTGTGCTGTCATCTGTGTGTGCCAGCAGAAGTAGCAGGGAAGCACTCTTGATTGGTTTGCATAGGATGGAAGAATCAAGAGACTTGAAAGTGTGCTTCTGTTTTAACACTGAGCTCAGGCTGTTGCAGATGCCTTTGGGAGTTCTACATCTGTTACCTGGCATTTTTTAAAGTCACCTTTCTTGTCCTAACCTGCCTCAACTTGGCATCATATGCTAGTCCAAACCTCCGAATGGGTCAGATCCCAGTCATTCCTCTCTCTTGGTCTTTCTTCATGGACTTCTTTCCTGGGCTATTATCTTTTTCTGTGCCACATCTTCTTTTTCAATTTTCTCCCTTAGCTTTTTCTCTGAGGCTTTTTGCCATGTGAATCCTTTGTTGCCTTCTGCTCCGTTCAGTGCTGTGTTTCATAATTTGTCCTGCCTGCTTTCTCTTGATAGACAATTAGTTGCTGGTAATGTCTTTGAGGTTACTACTCTTATACTGGTGCCTCTTGGGACAAATGGCTTCCCTCTTCCCAGGTATGTAGAGTCACTAACAGGGTCTAAGAGAAGAGGGATGGGACATACAGAATCTGTCTCTCCATACACAGTTCCTATACTGCCTGTTTTGTTTTTTGTTTAAAAAAATCCGAAAAAGGTCTTGTTTGCCTATTCCTACTGGCGTGTGCCTGAGTGGCTTGAGAGGCTGGCTCAGTCTCAAACCTGTCCGTGAGTAAGATCTCTCAGTGGGTGGTAGCACGTATGGCACAGATGGTGTCTTCAGAAATGTAGGTGCTAGATCCTAACAAGAGTCAGTGAGCACGTGCTAGCTGTTTTTTTTCTCTCCCCCCCATTTTGGTGTTTTTGTCTTGACACAGGGGAAAAAACCCACCACCAAACAAAAAAGCTTAGGTTTTTCCTAGGTTTCCTACTTGAGTCTTCTTTCAAAAATATCAGGCAATTGTGCCTTCTTGTCGAAGCATTAAATAAGTCAGTTTACTTCACTGAAGCACCAGACTTCTGCAAAAATTCAGCTTAGGGGCAAGCATGTAGCATTGCACCCTGTAAGCTAAAATATAGGAAATTTGGCAATGTTTAAAGAATTTGAAGACAGAAATGTATGAGGAAAGAGGTTTGAATAAAAACAATACTACTGGTTAAATATTTAATTTAGAAAAAAAGGTTTTCTGAAAAGTGTTTTGCCGGTTAAAGTTTTTTTAAAATATGTATGTGTGTGTGTGTATATATATACACACAGTATCAGTAATTAGTTTTGCTCTGAATTGGATTATGTTTTTTTCTGGAGAATTCTGTCTGTGAAGCATTTTTATACCCTTAGTTACAAAAATTGTTTGCAACTATTTCGTTGTCTTGACTTCTTCAGTCCAGCTATATCTCAACAGATGTTGTTATGTGAGCAACCATAAATGTCTGCTGGTTTTTATTACTCGTCTCCTTGACCTTGAGACTCTGTATACTGATCTGTTATTCACACTTGTGCAAAATAAGTGTGTTGCTCTGAATTGTAATATGTTGTGCTTATTTTGCATGACCTTTGGGGCCTTTTTGCCAGGCCTGTAATGTTGCCATGGGCTTTGTTTTCCAGTTCTGTACAAAATGTCTTGATATTGAGAGGTGGTGCTCTGTATTGCATTATGTTGTTTCTTATCAAAAGGTTTCACAGGTGAAATAGTGGGATTTTTTAAATGAACTTTTCTAGTTGATAGTTTACTGTATCAATGCCTTCCTAGCCTTATGGTTGTATATTGTATTCTAAGTGTTTTTATGTACTTGAACTTTCATGTGTTTATAGGTTTAGTAGGGAAAAGAAATACCAGTGAGTATAACAGCCTCTGAGCAGCCAGTCTGCAGGGTAGCAGGTTACAAATCTTACCCTATTTGTTACACTTCTTGAAGGTGAGCTGATATGCCCTGGTTGAGATTTCCTGCGCAAGTGATGAGCCACTGAAAGGCTGGAGTATTGCTGATTTATAGAGGCGGGGTAACTTGGGATATTCAGCTGGAAAAGGAACAGCAGTGGTAACAAGCAGCAGTAGTGGTAGTAAAGGCAGAATCAGGTTCCACAGCAGACTTCCCAGTGTGAGTCAGTGAATGCACAGCATACCAGCTAGCTGTCAGGAGGAACCCAAACCCGACCGACTACTGCAAGAGAGTCGGGGTTCATGTTTATCATGCAAAGTCATGTGGTCTTACTATATCTTAACTTGCCAACTTAGCCTTAGTCCGGAGAAGATCCTTTGCTGCAGTGCTTAACAAAAAAAAAAAAAAGGGAGAGAGAGGGAGAAAAAAACAGAAGGAAAAATAAAGAAAATTGTGCAATGTTTGTTTATGCCTTCATCATGCCGAGGAGACACTTAACAGTAAATAACCTGTGTATACCTGAGGTAAGATACTGTTTCTGCTTTCCCTGCACAGTGCTGCTGCAGCACGGAGCTGATCCAAACATTCGGAACACCGATGGGAAATCTGCACTGGATCTGGCAGACCCTTCAGCAAAAGCTGTACTCACGGGTAAGATGCATACATCTCTCAGCAGTGAGAGTTTAATAAACCTGAGTTTATTTTGTATGTATAAGTTCAGCATCAGAAGAGCCTTCTACCTTTCCAGATTTTCTGTTGTGTAAGAGCATTTTAAAACTGTCTTTTACCAGATTTCATGTTAGTGTAATTGTTGTTGATCTGCTGTGCTGTTATAGGTTTGCTTATTCTACTTCTGCTAATGCTGTAATTTTCTGTTATAATACCATTTGTCATTTACTGTATTTCTCTGGGTTTTTTCTTTTTAATTGATACCCAATAGACAGATTGAACAGGATCCCCTAGCCCCTGAAAAAAAACAGGAAAAAAATCAGGTCAATTGTTTTAAGACCTTCACTGTTAGGCAAGCAAGGACATTTGTGTAACTATAAAAGTACCTGTGATCTGAAAGACAACCTGCTACCAATTGCAGAGATCAATACTTATGTTAGGTTTTGCTGCAGATTCACATGCAGCTCTTTCCTTCCTCTTCCTTGTTAGTAATTTTGGGTTGAACTCTTTCTCATCTGCCAGTTTTTTTCTTTTTTAGGGGCTATTAGCTGCAAAACAATGTTTCATGAAAATATCCTACCGATATATAACTCCGTTTTGATTTTTTAATAAATTAACTGTTGTGGCATACCAGTGAGCATGAAAAGTATAATGTAGTACCCTGTCAAATCGGTATCAAGAAATACATGGTCTTCTGTGCTGATTTTGTCATGTAGGAAATAATGCTTAAAGCAAAGTAATATTGGATTTTGAAATACATACAATTAGATTTATAGAAAGGGATTCAGCAGCTGAGGTTCATTTGGAGGAATAGCTGTTTTTCTTTTGCCTTTATTTCCCCTATTCTCTCTCTCTTTTTATTGACAGCTTAATTTATAGGTTATGTGCTATGAAACACCCATATTCTTTCTTCAGATTATGTTCAGAGCACACCAGCTCCCTTCACTTTGTCAAGAACATTTCCTCATCTTTCTTCAGTGCGCTGAGTGCTATACATAATTATCTACAGCGCTGCAGTGGTTTGAGAGTGCCTTTGGAACAGTGTACTTTAAATACATATGATTTACTTTAATTACTCTGTGTCAAATTTAAACACGTTCCTACAGTGTTAACACTAATGTTAGCTGTGCTAAGCAGGTTAATCTGACTTTTGGCTGTAAATGGGTACAGTTGTACAGATGCTGAAGATAGAGAGGGCAATAGAGAGTCAATGTACCTCAGAAGTGTTAAAGTATATATGCCATTTACTTGTGGGGAACTTGACATACCTATAATGTGGGGGTTACAAGCCTTAAGCTGCTCTTCAGGCTATGCAACTTCAGAGGATAGTAGAAGATTAGGAAAGTCTGTGACCTCATGTCTGCTCCACTGATTTCTCTGGGCACTAGATCACCTTGTGTTTTAGGCAGGGGAGAGGGCAATGTGTCATAGCAGACAAGTGGAGATGGATTCGAATCAGCCCTCTAAGAACATCCTGTGAAATGCAGCCAGTGCCTGTCTCTGGGCTCACACCTAATGCCTCACACACAACATCAGTGACTGAAGCTGTCTGCAGCCAGTGAATGTTACCAGGCTGTGCATGTAGACACACATGGTGCTATATACGTATTTGGTTGTTCATAAAAAGGCATCATTTCCGTGTTTGTTCTTCCCAGCAAGAAAATCAGCTTTTGTTTTATCAGCTTTGTCCTCAAGGTGGCTCTTGGCTATGCAGGGCTCTGTGCTGTGTACCTGAGTTCCAGGCTGTGCAAACAGGGCTGTGGCTGTCATGTGATGCACAATAACTGAAAAACCTAACACTGGAGATGTCATTTAAACAGAGCTGTATTAAGAGCTGTATTTTTCTGGGTGTTGCCCTGTTATATAGCATCTCTGTTAGGCTGCTATTTCTCATGCATTTTCCTTATGTTAGTACCTTCAGGTCTTGCTCCATCCCTCTGGAAGCAGGAGGCTTAAGGGATTTCTTAGGATCTATCTGACTGGGGATAATCTTTAGCTACAGAAATGCTTTGCAATTAGGTGCATCAGAACTTAAAGACATTACTGGATTAAGGATGAGTAGGATATATTAACTTAATTTTCAGTATTTAGTGTTGAATGGTGGGGTTTTAGGAGTGCTCATATTTAGAGCTTTTGGAAGTGGAGCACAGTCAGTAATTTGTTACTGTATTTGTATCTTTAAGCAGCGTGCATGTCAAGGCTGCTCTCACTGTTATTTTTGATTCCTTTTTTTATCTGTGTCTATCATAGAATGTCCTGGGTTGGAAGGGACCTTAAATATTATCTAGTTCCAACCCCCTTGCTGTGGATAGGAGGCACCTTTAATTAAACCAGGTTAGTCAGAGCTCTGTCCAACCTGGCCTTAAACACATCCAGGGATAGGGCATCCACAGCTTCTCTGGGCAGCCTGTTCCAGTTTCACAGAAAAGAATTTCGTCTTAACATCCAACTTAAACCTACCCTCTTTCAGTTTGAATCCATTTCCCCTTGTCCTACCCCTACACTTTCTTGTAAGAAGTTTCTCACCATCTTTCTTGTAGGCTCCCTTCAGGTACTGGAAGTCCACAATTAAGTCACCCCAAAGCCTTCTCTTCTGCAGACTGAACTGTTCCAGTTCTCTCAGCCTTTCCTCATAGGAATTATGATAGACCATATGACCATAATAGACTTCTCCACACTGCTGCTCTATTAGTTGTTGAAGAACACGGGTTCCTCTTAAAACTTTTTTTGACCAAGTATTTGCATAGGTTGGTGCATCTCTGTTAATTGCCTTGCGAAAAAATTGTGATTACAGTGTCCCTTTGACCTCCAACACAGCAAAAGTAAACAGAAGACTTGTTGGTAATTGATTAAACCTTTTCAATTTGACAAAGAATTCTGTATGTGTTTTAAAAAGGAAATTCTTGCTGCATAAAAAGCATTTCTGCTGTTCTGGCAGCAAATGCTGAATCCACAATGACTTGTTCTTTTCTGTCTTCCAGTCTAGAATAATGTATACTCTCCTTTTCACCTGGATTGCAGAAAGGATATGTAATGCAGTAGTTACTGGCATGACTTCCAGCCATTTTCCTGCAACATCCTCTTAAAATATGTGTTTTATAAGGGTACACAATGCAGATGAAAGGCTAATATTTTGATGGAAACGGACTTTGAAAATTTCATTGTTGAATAAAGGGAATTTTATAGAAATTAAACACCCAGTACCATCTTCTTTTAAAAAAAAAAGGTTATGTAATTGAGGAATCTGCTTTTTACTACCTAGAAAGCAGCCTATTTCCCTCCTTTTGCAGGATAGGCAGCATTTGTGTGAACCAAGCACTTCATGTTTGAGAGGGTGAATATTTTGTTTCTTCTTACTTAGCATCCCATACTGTTCCTGAATCATGCTGTCAGAAACAGGATTGTAATCCTCTTTTTCTCTAGGCTGAAGTGGTACTACAGGCTCCAAAAACATATCACATCTAAGAACATCTAAGAGCTGTTAAACACAACATATTAATATCCAAGTTTATTTTATTTTAGTTTAATTATCTTTGGTGTGTGTGGTTTCTGAGATGGGGACTCATCTTTGTTGCCATACACAGCACTGTGGCGCTGCCATCCAAAACAGGGCCTTTGGGAGCTTTTGCATTGCTAGTCATATTAGTCTTCATTATTTTCTTACCCTGATTATCACCTCTTTAAAGATTAACATCCTTTTATATCTTCCCCTACAGTATATGACCAGCCAACAATATTGTTAATGATTTATGTGAATGATATTTTTGCTTGTTGTTTTTTTTTTCACACAGTGATGCTTTCTTGCCACTTACTCCCCATATTATCTGCTATTCAGAAATGCTTTCTTTATGTGAATAGTTGTTCTTTGTACTTGAGCAGTTTCCAAAGGAGCTGTTAGCAGGAGCTGAAGGCATTTTTGTTGGATAATATATTTTTGTCTGCTTCATGCCAGTGTTTTGTGGGGTTGTTTTTTTGTTGGTTTCAAGGATTACTCCCTTGAAACAGATCAAAATGAAAAAAGTCTGAAAACTGCTGCATCTCTAGATTAAAGGGAGATTTATTAGGTATGAAATAATGTTTTGTTTGTTAATAGAATCAATTTTCAAAGTTAAACAAGACTCTGATCTTCCTGCTTACTATGGGAATAATGTCTTTTGCAAACAAAGTGCTTTAGGTCCTATGGAGCATTTCTCACTTCAGGTTTTTGGATGTGAAGGACAGCTTGATGAGTGAAAATATAGCTGGGCTAAGGTTACTAGAGGTGTTAATGAGGATTCATGTTTTCATCTATTTGTCATGTCAACTTTTTAATTTAAGCAGGGAGCATAGTTCATATATGGAAATATATTTGCACAATTCTTTTTGAAGTGAACTGCCATTTATGCATAATTTACCTTCAAGGAAGAGAAAAATCTGATGCTTGACTCTTCAGAGAATGGAAGATGGATTTTAGGTACAATTTACCTATTTTAAAAATAGCAGTAAGAGAAGAAATTTTAGTTTGTTAATTTTGTTTTTCCTGTGGCACCTTTACAGCTTGACTGTCTCAAATCCTAAACTATTTCCTTCTGGGTTGGTGTTATTTCCTTCCAGGTACTCTTAGGATATTGAAGGCCTTCTGGATAGACAACAGCACTTCATTTTGGGAGATGCTAACCTTCTTCCCCTTTCCTTTAACTGATCTAATTCTTACATAGTGTGTACTAAATCAGATCATTTGGACAAGGTTTAGCTTCTCTCTTTACAAAACAGTACAATAAAAATCAGTATGAAAGGAAAAGTGATTTCATGGTAAGGAGGGCAGGTGCTGCTAGAACGGTTTGGGCCACTCACTTGTCCAGGTCATTGTCCTTTCTGACAGTAACACTGGATCTGCTGCCTTACAGAAAAGAGCAAGAAATCCCACAGTTGAGGAATATTGTTGACCTGCAGGAAACATTAACCTTATTTCATATAACTGTTGATACATGTCTTGAAGCAAGAGGTCTGAAGAGCCTTTTCCAGAACTTGTTTGAGCTTTGAATGTATGTTTTTGTGATTGTTACTTGTTTGGCATTCAGGTAGGTTTACTCTTCCTTTTTACCAAGACCTAAGAGGAAGAAATAAACCATATGCTCTAGTTCACTGATACGAATGCCGTGTGATGCTTTTACATTTGGAGTCCATGGTGATCTGTTACATTTACTTCCTGGAGCATTATGAGGAATACCAGCTTTCCTTTGGGAATGCTGGGGCCATTGTTCTTCCAGTCTTTGGAAAGATATGGGAAAATGGTACTTGTGGCACAGACCTGCAACATAAACATTTTGGTGGCCCTCATCTAGAAGCTCTAGTTCTATGGATTTTAAATCTCATCTCATGTTTTTTTAGAGAATATCATAATGATAACTATCTCGATGTATTTATAAATGTATAGTTTTTAAAAATCTCATTTAGTATGTGGTCTAGTTCCCACTTTGCTCTTTGAAGAAAGTGCACAGGTTGCTTAGCAAGCCAGGAGTTAAATGTCATCTCTCAGTTCTGGCATGGTCACATTTCAGTTCCATTTCACATTTCCTTTTTGTCTTATTGAGAGGAAAGTGGAAGAAACAGTTCTCTCTTTGTGCTAGATGTTGTGCCATACTTGTTGTGCACTTATGCTATATTTCTTCTTCAAGAAGAGCAATTCTTGATGTTTAGAATGTGAAGTTTCACCTCAGTGAAAAGGAAGTTGCACTTTGCCACTACTGTTGGAATTGCTGATTCTCCTTCCACTTTCCAGCACTGCGTTATTATTTCAAGATAATGTATCTTGATTTGAGCACTGTGCTCTGGTATAGCATCCCATTGACTTCTGGAGTGATGATTTAGTAGCTTTCATGGCATTTTGTTATTCCAGGTTTTATTCAGGCTAAGTTTGTTTTTTATTACCTCTCTGATTGCAGAAGAGCTAAATGCTTTATGGGAGCCTCTAAAGCAATTCCGAATTCTGAAGTTTGTGGTTTATATTCCAGTATAATTCTAGGTGATTTACATTACGTGTGCAGTGTTTATTGCTTTGTCAGTACTCCATTTTGTTGCTCATTCCCTCGGTTTCTTTTAGGTCATTCTAGCTCCTGCTGTTTTTCCTCTGGTAATTAAATAATTTAAATATTTCCTTCAGTGTGGTAGGTTATTTAACACAAGTTGCGGTGTATTTTATCCTAAAGGAAACAAGTTATTCCAGCTTTCAAGTGTCTGTAGTATTTTGGTTCTGACTCCATAACTACATAATTTCTTTAAATCTCTTGAGGGACTTGTGCAAGGATTTGTGTGAGCTGGTGTTATGTTCTGCTGCCTAAAGTCCGTTTCCATGCCTTAATGTACTTAGATTTCTTCACATTGTAACTTCAGCTCTGGATGCTTGTTTCATAGGGCTTAATTTTAGGATAATGAGAGCTTCTCTCTTTCCTCCTGCTCCATACTTCAGAGTTAAGTGCTATTACCCTTATCTTTTGTATAAGCTTAGATGTGTATCTTGAAGTGGCTTCTTTGGAAGGTGGGTGTCAGCCTAGATCAGGCAACTTTTCATTCTTTGTAACCTCAGTTTAAGCAAGGAGTTAAAAGTCTGTAGTCTGTTGTGTAGGTAGTCACGTAAGAAGAGGCACTGTGGGATTTAGGATTTGTGCTTTTATGAAAAGCATGGTTTTAATTTACACCATCCCCCTGGCAAGGATTTTCACACTTTTTTTCTTTTTGCTGTTATAACAGTTCAGTAGTATTTACTCTTCAAATGGAATCAAACTCATAAGTAGCCAGAGGAACAAATTATCTTTTCAAAGTTTTCACAGAACACCTAAATCATGTATTTTGGTTTTCTGTTTCTCAGTTCTGCTATTATATAGAGTTGTGGATGCTTTGAAAGCTTTCAGAAACCTAATGTACACAAATTTATTTAGCCTGTACTTGACACTGAAATTTTACAACGTCAAACTGAAAAAAACCCCATTTCTTCCCAGGGTTTGTTGTTATTCATATGGACAGAATAACAAGTAAGATCTCTGTAGCTTGTAAGTAAAGAATACAAAATATATTTTTCATGCTGCCCTAGGAAAAATAATTGCAGAAATGTGTAAAAAGCCTTTCTGTTTCCATAGTGCATCAGAGCAGTCATCTTCTTTCTGTTGCTCTGCCTTGAGCACTGACCTATCTTATACTTCATTGATTTTTTTCTTCTCTAAATGCTGATTAGGTAATTTAGTTTGTTGCTAAGTTTAGGCTTTATTTGTTGGGTTGGTTTTTTTTTTAAATATTCTATGTTGTACATTTCTGATTTTCATAGCAATTTCTGCCACTCTTAAGACCAAACACAATTTTGATCTCTACTACATTTTTCCATTGTCCATGGATAACCTTTCTGGATTACTGTACCAAAATGGCCTTTTCACACTGTATGCTGCATGTGATAATAGGCCAGGTGCAATGGTAAGAATTGAGTGGATGGAGAATGTTATGTCGTGTAACTTCTCATTTATTTGGTTCTGTTTGTAAGTAGGATAGCCATGCTGCAATTTTAACTATTTTAATGTAGTTTTTGTGTATGCTTGATTCTAATATGTAATTTAGTCTGTAAGCAAGCATAGAACTCTTAGGAAAGAATTTTTAGCTAGCAGGAAAATTCCTGCATACAAAAGCTCCCATTGCTTTTATATCTTGTACCATAGTTTCTAGAGCAGTCTTTGATACTTGTTTTCTATGTTTAAATATTGAAAGTGATGAGCCAGTCACAGCTGAAATCTGTAGTCTGTGAATTCATGGATAAAACATTTAAGATTATGTTTTTCCAGGTTTAACAGATGAATCTAAAAGAATGTTGATGTTGCGTAAGGAAAATATACTGGCTAGGAAACGGGAGAGGAAGACAATCTTAATTTTGCCTTTTTATGCGTGTGTTAGGACACAGCCTGCTTATGAGACTGCTTACTGTTCCCCACTGCCTCATTCAACAGGATGGATGACTATGCCTGGGGGAGGAATCAAGACTGCACAGTGTGGCTGTGCTGGGCACTCTTTCTGTACAGAGCTGCTGCACCAAATTTGTTGTGGTGAGAGTGGGCGTGTTCTTGCCACCTGAAAAGTGCTCCTGCTCTGATGAGTAATGGGTACAGGATGCAATTCAAGTTCTCTGCAGCCTAGGGCACCTTGTTGGGTCAGAAACTTTGTGTCCCCTTTAACTTTACTACACACGTGCTTGATGTAATTTAAGTTCAAGTGCAGGACTTTGCCACGAGTTTATACTCTTGAAATTTAAAGGGACTTGAAAATTCTCTCGTAGATCAGACAATTTATACTGAAGACCGTAACAGTGCTCTGTGGGTTTGTTTGAAGCTCTTTGAAACTTCCATGCCCCAGGTTTTCTATTGCTCTTTTGCTGGGCTTGAAACACACCGTGTGTATTTGTCTTGGATATCCCATTTCACCTTAGGATGCTCTGTCATAAACTGATTGGTGATGTGCACTGTATTCTGCTGCTAAGTTGCTCCTTTCAGCAATTTCTGTGTGGTTTCCCATTTATAAATAAAGCAGGTGTCCTGCAGATAAGATTTAGTTTGTTGTGCTGTCCTTATTCATGATACTGAATGCGGAGAGTCAGTCAGGGATGCTGTGAAAGTGGTATGGTCAGAGGGGAATGCACATACATGCAGGTTGAGTTTAGCATGCATGGAAAGTCAACCTGATATCGGAGGGGAATGTGTTCTAATATAAATAGACTCCTGTAGCATCACCTTTTTTAGGCTTTCCCCAGCACTCTCCTTTATTCCTGTCCCTTATTTGTGTAGGTATCTATTTGCTTTTCCCTGGATCTGTGTAATCCTAGTTGTAGTCTTCAACAGTTTAGACATATGGACTTGGATTCATCAGGTTGGCCTTACTAGGCATTTCTCCTAAGTTTGAAATGTGTCAGAACCTTGGGTCAATCAAGTCTCTCTTCTAAAATATTTAGATATTAAAGTTTCTTCTCAAAGAGAGTAGAAGAGTTCTATATTGTTCAAATACATAAAACATTATATATGAGCTTTGTGGACAGCACAAACACTCTTTGTCTTACAGATGTGGTGAATTTATAATTTAAAAAAAATAGCTTGAGATTAGCAAGAATTTCCGAAGGATTCGAAGTTGGCAAAATTACGATTGGGAACTAGTGTTTAAATAATAGTTCTTAAGTAACCTTTAGTTTCCTAGCAGCTATCACAAATGCTACCAGCTCTGTCTACAACTGGTTTATTGTAAAGAGTAATTTCTTGAGTGAAGCTTGTTTTGCTTTCATGTGGTGCTGTGCTTAGACCACCTACCTTGAAGTCTTTCAAAATTAATTGGCATAGAGAACTTTTATAATTGTAGAAATATGTAATGGAAATGGAATTGACCTGACTTATTTGATGAGGTGATCTGATTCAGCAGGCTCAGATGCAGTTTACATTTTATATGGCCATGGGTTAGATCTTACTTTGATACTTTTACAAAACTTTCCCGAGATGAAGCTTGTACTTAGTGTCATGTTACTTACACTGTCACACGGGCCAAGCACCACAGGTCTGATGTGCATCTTTTCTGCCATGACACAAGCCTGGTGTCCAAACACTTGAGGCCATCCACGCAGCTTATTCTGTTGAAGGGGCAGTACATGGAGGAGAGAAGGGAAGGGGCAGGAAGGCAATCTAAAGCAAATGGCTGTGACCTCTTCCTTATTGGACAGGTTGCAGAGAATAGTTGGAACCTGTAAGAGACTGTTTTCTTTCTATATATATTCCAGATACCCCTCTACAGTTGACTATGGCATCAAATGGAGTGTTAATGTGGAGTCTTGATACATATATCCCTACTTAACAGGTGTCCCGCTTATAAAAACGAAATAGAACTACATTGCTGTTGTTGTATTTTACATATGCTTTTAACTCTGGAGAGAGTTTATGCTGTTTTATACTGAGGCTGTAATGTGTGAGAGTGTTGTAATTCTCATGTGCAGACACATATGTGCATGTGTGTTTATATTAGCAACAAAAATGAGGCACTTCTGGGGTTAGGTAGTGACAGTATCGCTTTTACATATTTGAAGCCACAAGTGTTGTTTTTCATTGGTGCACGAAGAGGCTTCTAGAAATATGCTTTTCTCTGAACGGGTATTTTAGTGTTACAAGTTTATGAATAAACTAAGAAGTTTCTGTTAAATTAAGGAGCCATTTCACTGGCTGATTCATTCAAGCTCTCACAAATAATCTAAGTATTGACTACTAAGTTTGAAGTCACAGGGTTTGGAGTCTGGTGAACTTTGGCTTGTTTTACCTTTCCCTTTTGCAGGGGTGAAAGAAAAAGCAGTCTTGATGACCATTTTAAAACATTATTAAAAGGTTTAATTAATTGTTAAAATTATTTAATTGTCAAAAAAAAATAATCCCCAATTTAGCTATACTTAGAATAGAATGTAGCTTAAAAATGCTAAAACCTAAACTAACCAAACTGTATATCCTCCTAGGAGGCTGCAATAAGAAAAGAAAAAAACCCTACTTATGTAGTGTTTGTCTAATTTCCTAATTTATCACTGAAAGCAAACAGATGCTGTGGTGGATAGTGATGATGTATGAACTTGAACTTCATAGAATACAATGTATTTTATATTGTACAGGTAGCACTAAAAAGAAATCTTTAAAAAAATGGTTCAAGTAGCTGGGTGTTTGGTTTGTGCAGTGC
This sequence comes from Promerops cafer, assembly GCA_013398275.1. Taxonomy (NCBI): domain Eukaryota; kingdom Metazoa; phylum Chordata; class Aves; order Passeriformes; family Nectariniidae; genus Promerops; species Promerops cafer. The sequence goes on from VZSE01008494.1 coordinate 126,872, forward strand.
CAATATGTGTCTCTGTAACTGAAGAACATGGAAAATTTAGTCTAAAATGAAGAAAATTGGACGGAACTGTTTTTGAAAACTTTGAGTACTTTCATTTGTTGAAAATGTCAGGCTCAACAGAAGATTTATTAGCTTCATTTCATGCTTTCTAACTATTCATTGTGATTATTAAATAAAAATCAAGGCTCTTTCTGTGTGATGAGAGATCGCTTGTTATACTTCAATTTTCACTGGGAAGAATAAGTATTAGCATTTAAATGGAAATTGCTAATTTCTACTTGCATATCCTTAGGTCTCAATCCTGCCGGATGCTCAGCCACTCTAGCTATGATCCAAGAAAGATCTAGGGTTAAGCTGGGGTTTATTCAGATACTTAAATACTACATACTGGAGCACAGCCACAACGCTCACCATATCGGGAATGAAGATGGAGACCATTCCAATGAAGGTCTCAATGGGTGCTGTTCTCCTCTGGGGTAGAATGGGTAACATGAAGGCAGTGGCTGCAGTCTGCATCTTGTGGGTAGACAAAGCCTTGTTCCAGGTTTTATAAAATGCAGCAAGTTTCTTGTTTAAGGTCTTTCTTATTATTTAAAAGTACTGATATGTGGGTATAAAGGAATAATGCAGGTCAAAGCAGTATTTCCCATCAGAGTAATGAGCATGCAGACCCATTATTCTGCATTTTCTATTTTTATTGTCTTCATGAGCAAAGAAACACAGTGGGTTTTTTCTTTAAAAATTGAAGTTTAATTTCTGAGATGTAGAGAGTGTGGTTGAGATTTTAACTAACTTTGAGCATTATCCATGATGGTTGTTTATGAAAGGGTTGTGTTAAGGTATGAAAATGCAGAACTTGCCCTTCAAACCATATGTGTTGATGTGAGTCAGCTTCTTTTTTGTGTCTGTCCAACATACTTCTTAGCTGCAAGATGTTTGGCTTGGTGCTCCCTGTGGAAATGGGGCCTCACATGTCAAATCTTGGGATTAACATAGGATCTCCTTCCTCTTTAGCTTTGTCCCACAGCCTCCTGCAGTCACTGCAGTGCAGTCTTCCACTTTGGGCATGTGGTTTTTCATGGTAGCATTGGCAGGAACCTCTGATAATTCAAGGGCATACCACAAGCCTTGAAAATATTCCTATGTTTATTTCTCCTCACTACAAGCAGCACAAGGGGTACACGGAACAATAGCCTATTTTTCTCACCATATCTTTGATCTCTTTTTGTAGAAATGAACATTGCTGCTTTTTTCTTTTCAAAATTTGAGTTCTTTTTTTTTATTTACTATTTTATCTCATGACTAGAGTTGTTATATCTAGGTGATGGATGAGATTTCTTCTCATACTTACTATTCATTCTTGCCTACTTGATGAGGATAATTGCTGCACTTTCTTTTTGTTTGGTTTTGGTTTTTTTGTTCTGTTTTGTTTTTTTTTCTGTTTGTTTTTTTGTGGAGTTTTTTGTTTGTTTGGGGTTTTTTTGTTTGTTTGTTCTTGTTTTTTACTGCTTTTCCAAGGGTAAGGAAGGATTTTACTGGGTAGGGGGGCTGTTATCACTCTCTTGTGGATGTACGATGAAGATTGTGTCTGAGATACAGGAGTTTTCTCTGAAATTAGACTGAATTTGTCATTTGTACGTGGCTGCTTATCAGACTTGCATGAAGGTTCAACGTTCATAATACAGCAAAAATTAACTTACTATCAAGCTTTATGCTGAGCCTCTATGTAATGTTTTTTGAGGTGATTTTAAAAAGCTTGACCTCACTGAGAAGTAAGAAGGTATCTGTCTTCGAAAATGCAACAGCTGTGGTCTTCCCTTATCTTTACGCCTTCCGTACATGAAAGACAAACTCTGGCAAAAAAGACTGTTTTTCATTTCTCACAAGCCCATTTGTTTCCAGTGTACTCTAGAGACATTTCAAAATTACACATTTTGTGATTTGTACCCAATTTAGTTGCATTTAATCATATGCTTCATAACTTCCCCCTGTAGTGCAATGCAAGTGTTCTTATGCTTAAAAGAACTGTGTGATTAAGTGCTTTACTTGCTTGGTAGCATTGAACAGTTTCTAATTTTAACATAATAGTTAATCTATTGTCAGTCTTGCAGGAAGACACAAAGTTTTGAATTGGTACCACATTATTAATGGAAATCTTTCATGCATCTGGCAAGTTATATTGTAAGTTAAGCAAAACCCTTTTGTTTTGGAAATGCATTGATAAATCATACTGTGTTATGTTGCAACACTTACAGAACTAGAATTAGAAAACAGTAGACCATGAAGTATGTGTGCTGGGCTATTGATTATCTCTCCTAAATAGTTACTATGTCTCTGAAACCTTTGTTTTCCACAATGCTTTTTCTTGTCCCACAAAGACAGCTACACTTTCGTTCAGAGTAGAATAGTAGTTTTCAATGCTGATTTAGAGACAGGGTCCTGAGACTTGTTACAGGTGTTACAGATACCGTTTACAGACATTGGAGGTATTTTACTTCTCCTTGCAACAGCTTATGGGCCCAAAACTTGGACAAAAGAGGTTTTATCCTGTGTTGCAATTGTTGTAGTTGAATAATTTCCTTTCTATAATGAAAGTGGGCTGTGTCTGATATTTCATTAGTCTGAAATGTTTTAAGATTAGAGTTCCTTCTTTATGGATAATAAGCTTATTTCTCTGCTGCTTTGTTTCAGACTCCACAGATCCTGCTGCTTTGGGTGATAAGTGTTTCCGTAATGTTAAGCACTCATTAGACCATAGGTGGCTCATGGCTTTTTCATCATTGCATGTATTAGTCCTTTAAACAGCTTGGGAAATGAATTTTGGCAACAGAAATTCTGGGTTTAGGTCTGCTAAGTTTGATCTTTGAGGGCTGATCACAAGAAGCAAGTTGCAGAGGTAGAGCCTAGATTAGAAGTGAAAAACACGAGTGAACAAGAACTGTTTTATAAAATAAAATATAAAATCAGCTCCCTCACACTTATCCAGTAGATAAAAGGAGTATAAAATACTTTCCCCTTTCTCTTTGAGAACACGGAAGAGAACCTGTGAGTTAAGTCTTTCCTCTTCAGATTTCCCATGCTTCTGTGCATGTATAATTGTTGGCTGAAGAGCACTATGTCCATGAGCAAGCTCTTTTTAGCTGTTTCCTTTTAGCACTTCATTGGGAAATTGTTTTCATATCCCCAAGCTTATTCCTTTGGAAATGGCAATTTGTGTAGCTGTGTCTGTGAGAGTTAGGACAACTTGGGTGTTGGGAGGGGTACCCTAGGCAGAGCATGGGGCCAAGGTACTTGTGTTAAGTCTGGGCAAAGTGTTTAGAAGTAGAAATGAAATAGCATTGGTATTTAATTGACCCGTAAATGTAACGGTCCATCTCTATAAACCAACTGCATCTTCCCTTACTAAAACTTCAGGTCAATTATCTTTTATACAGTTATTCCAAGGAAGTTTCTACTAAGCTTTCCTTATCAGTAACTTCCTTGTCAGTAAAAAGTTGCACCCATAGTAATTAAACTTGCAAGCACTGATCATCCTAGCAAGGTCCAGACTTGGAAGGAAGAAACTGACAGCAAAGTTCATGTCACTGTGTCTCTCCCCTTGCACCTTCCTCAGTTCCCTACAGTACCTTTATGGTTTTCACAGCTTTCACTTGGTTAGAAATTGCAAGAAGGCCCTGAGGGTATTCCCTTCATCCCTTCTTCTTATTCTCTTCACTTTTCTATTTCATACACCTCGTTTCTAGAGGATGTTCTCGATGGACTGCAGTGTGGATGGATATTTGCTCTGGCACTGTGGGGGGGAATCTCTTCTCTGGCACCCGCAACACCTCCTCCCTCTTCTTTTTCTCTGACTTGTGTGTCTGCAGGACAGTTTCTTTCACATGTTCTCACTCCTCTTTCACAGCTGCTGTGCAGTGTTTTTTACCCTTTCTTAAATACATCAGCACAGAGGCGCCACCAGTGCCACTGATGGGCTCAGCTTTGGCCAGTGTTGGGCCTGTCAGAGCCAGCTCTGAGTGGCTGTGTCCAGCACAGGACAAGCCCATATCCTTTCCCAGAGAGGCCACCCCAGCAGCACCTCCTGCTGCTCAAGCCTTGACACCTGCATACGGTGCAGGCTGGAAGCTAGATGGATGAAGTCTCCAGTTGACCACATTGAGACTCAAGCTTGTTAAAAGCACTGTTAACTTCAGCTCCCCAAATGAGCCTCTGTTGTCATGATTGACATCTGCTGTGTACCATGTATACATTGCTGTCAGGCCAAAGCAAAGTCTTTTTAGCCATCTGGAGTTTAACCTCAGTTACTTAATACTGCCCATTCCAGAAAGACCCTTGGTTCCATGGTGTGAATGTATCAGTCATTCTGATTCTATCCAGAATGTGATTATTCTGCAATTTATTTGTCATTAAAAAAAAAAAAAAAAAAGATGTGAAGAAAGGTTCTCATCTCTTCTTTTTCACAGTAAAACAGCCTAAATTTGCAAATGGCTATCTTCATATTAAAACTTACAATTATTGGGCATAGTGCAAAAATGGGTATTCCCTCCACTGACCCCAAACTGTGTGATTTACCTTTTCACTTTTTACTTGTAGTCTTTTGGTAACATTTTTACCACAGGAATTTTGGATTTTCCATTTTACGTTCTTAACTGTTCTGGAAAATACTTTGCCTCTGCAGAAGTAAGACATAAAATATTATTTAAATTTCTGTGATTTGAGCTTTCAAAAGAATGAATCCTGAATGCAAGTAATGACACTATTTACTCAAGCTGTATCTCTCCTTGGAAGAAACAGATATTACTCTAAAAAAATTAAATAGATATTTTCTGCAATAATTCATGAGATTTTCTTGAGAGCTTTAGCTGTAATTAAAGACACAGTGTATGTCATTATAAGTAGCATGATCTTTCAGCTCCTCAAAAATGACATTAATGTGGAATATAATTTGTCAGTGTGCATGAAGAGGAGCTATAATTTTACATTTAGCGTTCAGCACATACACATTTTGACTACTGTGAATTTTAGTAATTTCTATTGCATTATGCTTTACAGTCTGGTAATAATTTAAAAATATATCTAGATTTCATTTGGCATTGCTGCAGTGACGGTTTTTAGTACTTAGGTAAGCAGAAACATCTATAATGTTAAAAGCATAATTTTATGCTAATTAGGCTAACACTTTCTATTCTAAAGAAAGTATTTACTCCTCCATATAGAGCAAATATAAATAAAGCTGAGGATATTAAGGATTGCATTTAATGGGTAAGGAAAATGTCCTGCTGTGTGACTACTTACCAGAAGTTTTATTTCCTGGTATTCATCCTGTCCCAATAAGTCTCTTAACATTTCCCAGAGGCTTTACCACTAGTACTTCAGCTAATAGTTTTTGGATTTTGTTATCACAGCCAGAATAATCATTTAGAAGTTCACAGATATGCTTCTAAAATGTCCCCCATCTCCGTTTCTCCAAGGGCTATCACTAGGAAGCACACAGTTTCCTGTCTGTTGTCATGTTTCCACATCCATTCTCTTTTTCAGGATTAGTGTGTATAGAGCTGTTCATAACAGGTATATACTGTGATGGAGAAAGCACAGAGGGATCCACCTGTGGCTTTTCCTGGTGCAAGAAGAGACCAGTGTATTTGCAGTGAAGGTGGGATCTGTTAAAATATATATACCAGTGTGCTAAAAGAAATCCTGTTCTGAGAAGCAAACTGTCATCTGAATACCTCAGATATCAGTAAGAGTGCTGAAAGTGAAGGGTTTCTCTGAGGTCCAGCTTCCAGGGCTTAATGTGATGCTGCCACTTGTGTTTTTCCTTTGTGCCAGAGTATCTTGTGTTTCTTTCTACAGTGGCATACTTTACCAGGAGGTTACTCCTTTGCCCTGTGTTAATAGTGTTCTATAGGTCATGTGTTAGGTCTGGTAAATTTGCTTCAAAGATATTTAAAAGTGTTAAGTATAGGAAGATTTGTACAGGGTAGGTTTTTTTGCCTCGCTTTGGTGTAGGTAATTTAGTCTTGCTGCAGGCCATGTGCACAAACCAGTAAATTTGAATATTCACTACAAGGCAGTTGTAGTCAGTTTTTAAATCAGACTTAGGTGAGCTAACTCTTGCCCAGGGTGCTCCTTCTGAGAACATCATGGGCATGTCAAAGGCATGATTTGGCCTGACACTGCTGCATTGTATTCATGCCAGCATGCTGCATGACCTACAGAGGTACATTTTTGAAAAGCTGCTGAAAAATGTCTTCTCAATTCAGGCCTGCCTGTCTTTTGCTGTAATGTTCTTGTTTCTCATTGTTGATCCCATAAATGCTTGTCCTGGTTTCCCATATTTGATTGGAAAAGCAACGAAGTGATGTCAGGCTGTGCAGTTGAAATTGAAATTTGCTATAGGCCTGTTCAGAAAAGTCAGCTTAAATTGAAGCACTGAAATGATTTAGTTCAACAATTCCACGTGATCTCATTTCTTCCTTCTTAGTTGTCACTTGCCCTTGGGTTTAACAGAGATATTAAACTTCCTGGGAGCCAGAAATACCAGAGATTCATTTATTGCTGTTTCGTTTGTGCCTACTGTTAAAGTTAATGGGTTTATGTCCTTTTTGTACTGTATAGTTTGAATATCTGAGACCTAAAATCTGATCTGTTGTCAAAGAATTGCAGAAGCTCTTGGGATGGAAGGGACGCCTGAAGATAATAGTAGTCCAACCCACCTGCTCAAAGCAGGGTTGACTGGAGCAGATTGCTTAGGACCATGTCTGGTCAGGTTTTGAAAAGCTCCAAGGATGGAGACTCTGCAAGTTCTCTTGCCAGCCTGATCTAGTGTTTGATCATTCTTGCAGTTGAAAAAAAGTAAAAAAGGTTTGGTGGCAACAAAATAAGAACAAATCGTTTTCTCAGTGTCTTAAGTCAAATATTTCTGTTGAATTGTTTTAATATATCCATGGTTGGTGCAGAAACGTCAGATTTGGCAGGTGTCTGTGCTGGATTCAGAGGTGTGCCTTTAGCTGCCCCAATGGAAGTCCACCTCAGTTTGAGTGACTGTAAGTATCTGAAAATTTTCATTTGCAAAACCTCCAAAGAAGTTATTATCAGGTTATGGCTGAAAGGTGAATGCTTTATTGTTGCTGGATGTATTTGTTCCAGTTGACTTCCTGAAGGTACCAGCTATGCTCCGGAATATACTAGCAGGTATCAAAATGATGGGAAATTGAGGAAACAATGCAAATACACACTAGCAAGCTTGACCATGAGTTGTTAAAGATCTGTTCAAATTATGCAGTCATTCAGTGTAAATAGGGTGTATAAAGTTAAGTAGTTAGTGAAATGCTTTGAGCACTTAGCAAGGTGACAAAGCAGTTAACAAGGATGATTTTAAAAAAATTGCTGTTGTCAGAGGCATATTCATTTCAAATTAAGGAAGCAATTAACATGAAGCAATTAGTATGCTGTAGTATGTGCTCTATAAACTTGAACTGGTTTTTGGTTGCATTTTCTTCGCACTTTTTGCCTGATGACAGGTAGGATCTTCTCTCTTGAAAAGAAAAATAAAGCTATGTAAGTTATATTTCTTAGATTTCCTGATTCCTCTACTTGCCAAATAAAAACACCAAATGTTGCAAATGACAGTTGGTCAGTCACAGCATTTAGTAACACTTCTTCAAGATTGCTGCTTCTTGTTACACCTCTGCTCTGGAAAATGTGTAATCTGCTGGTGGGAAACTACATGATTAAAAGTTTGTCTGTAGCTTTGCTTTAATTGAACCAAACTCAAAATTTGTGAAGTGTGTGTAGGAATGGGGGGAGGTAGGAAAATTGCAGAAATATCTTAAGGCTGAGAGTCAGACGTGAACATACTCAGAAATGTCAGAATTGAAGTTGCGCTGGTAACCTGGGTCCAGGTCTTGGTGTTTTTTTCTGTCCTAGCCAGTAATTGGGGCTCCTTATATGCAGATAGCTCCAGAATCTAGTTAAGGTAGAAGGACTTGTGTCTAGAGTATAAATCAATTGGTGAATGGTAAGTTGTAGGATTTTCACTTTGATTTAAGACATAGCTGAAGTAAGAGCTATGACGGGAAGCATCTCCTCTTTTTTTAAGTAGCCAGGCTTTATAAATATGGTATTGACAAGGCTATTACAATGTCAAGGCTCCTGGTTTTGTCTCAGGGATTTTGTTTATAAATGCTGGTTTCAGCATTTGGAAGCATCAGATTCTTCCCAACCTTGTTCCAGGGAGCTTATGAGCTGTATTAGGATGGGCAGGGAAAGGCAGCTAAATATTGCCAGACTTCTCACCCTGATATGCTGAGTGGAAGTATACTATGGGAGAGTGTGGGATAAAGGTTAAGTTTCTTAGTACTGGGATACAATTTTGGAACAGTCCCTTAGCATACTCTGCTGTTGGCCTTCTTGAGTGTGTTAGAGCTGGCTTTAAGCAGGTGATACCATCCCTCTCTATATACCGATGAAGTCTAGTTTTAGCCTTCTGTCCTAATGAAGTGCTTATTTCTCTACTTCTAGTTTCTATTACAGGGTCAGATTATATAAAATACTGAAAAGTTCTATCTTTTGTTGCTGCTTTGCAAGAAAATTTAAAATGTCAGCTCTGTCATTGTGAAGATGTTAATTTTTCTCATATTAATATGCCTGGAAACAATTTTCTTTACTTTTCCCCCAATTCATGTTCCTTCACCCTTTGTTGTCTTTCTGTTTCCTCCTCTGCTATATTTGCTTTTTTTTCAAGTTAGGTTTTAAAATACTGAGGTTGGGTGTTGCCGGGCATAACAACATTCAGGTTCCTGCTTTGGAAATACAAAACCTTAGAGGCTTTTGCTATCTCTCCTGTCAGCAACTCATTATCTGTAAGGTTTTTTGGGTTTTGTTTGTTTTTTTTTTTTCAGTGTAGGGTAACCCTGGTCTGGTTCAGTCCTGTGGACTTGGTACACACTAGCAGTTACTAAGTAAGGGTCTACAGTGCATTCTTTTGAAAACTTCCTGAAGCATCTGTGTGGTGCCCTCAGGTACTGCTACAGCATATGCACAAAACTGCAGTAAGTCAGAATTATGTTTACTTTGAAACCCCTCTCAGGATGTAGAAAAAAAATGCTTCTGTAGATATGCCAGAGTTCAAAAGTATTGGAGACACCTTTGTCAGCCTGTCTTGTTACAGCCCTCTGGTTAAACTCTTCTAGGTCATTGAACTAACTCAGACTTTTACATTAATTTTATGGATTGGCATTGCATTTGGCAGAAATAAGGGGAGGTGTTTCTATGTGTGGCCAAAGTTACTTTCTTCTTAGAGGATTAGGTTTTTTCATTCACTTTGCTTTTCATTCTGTTAATGCCAGATTTATTGTTCCTAATTCGTTTGATCCTGCCATGCTATGTTTAATGCTGTTCTTTGTGATTGAAGCAGTCAAAGCTTTTTTAACAAACTGAAGAATGGCATCAGTATGAATTTGCTGGCCTTTGTGTATTGCATAAGCACAGCTGTATGCTGCAGGTTGCAGTGTTGCTGTTGCTCTTATTCCTTCAGCCTTTGCAGGTGTTTGCTAAGCAAACAGAGTATGGAGGTGTGATGAATCTTGCTGTTGTTTTGAGGGGTGAAGACTTTGAGGAATGTCACCAGGTCCTGTATATATTCACCTTACCATCTTGTTTGCATGTATCAAAGCTGTCAGGTGAATATGTTTTAAAAGCCCTGCTTCTCAGAACAGTCTTGTGAAAGACTGCTTTGAGCAGGGCCTTACTACTGGTGAAGGTAGTTTGAAGAACTGTATCTGTAAAAAGGCAGTATGTCAGTGGTCAGTGTTTTATGACTACAGTCCAGGGTGTCTTAAATGTTTGGAATGGATTTGAATGCAAAATCCCTATTTTTAATATTTCTTCTGTTTGTATATATGCTCGTGGTATCCAGTGAGGTGTGCTACACATCAAGGAAATACTTATACACCTTAATTCACCTGGAAGATTCTTAATGTCCCTCTTGATACTAGAATAGTTCCTGTCTGTAACTCTTCTTTCTGTTGTCTGGGACCAGCTCTGTCTTTTTCTTGTTTTGTTTCTTTTCCCTGACTGTCATAATCTCTAGAATACCTCCTTTCTCTGTTTCTAAGCATCTAATACTTTGAGAAAGTAATGTCTGAAACAAGTCCTTATTTTTTCCCTTGTTTTCCTCCTCCTCTAGTCTCCAGAGGGTTGAAGTATACCTCCCCCTGCTTGACAATCAAGGAGAAGGTTAGAGAGGTTTAAAATGAAACTGCCTGAATGAATTTAGCCTGTATCAGGTAGAAGTCGAAAGAAGTGCTTTTCCTAGCTTGTCAGAAGAGAGGAGGGTTTGGTACTCGATGCAAATGCAGGGAGAGTCCAAATTTTCATAATTTAGTACTCAAAGTTGCTTATTGTTCCTATAGACTGAGTGCTTTAGATAGACTGATAATGCTATTATTGTTATTGTGCTGCTCCACCACTCCATACAATGCATGTGTAAAACATTCGAGGAAGGAAGGCTGGCTGTGATAATGGCACCAGACAGAGCAATTGATTTTGTGCTTGAGCTGAAGAGTAAGGCACTTCTTTTTTTTGTGGTAAAGAAACATGATAGCTTGTCTTTGTAGCTGCAGTTCAACAAAGTGCATTAGACATGAGAATATCAAGGTCAGTGGGGCTGCTCACATGCATGCTTAAAGTTAAGCATACTTTAGAGTGTTCTAACTATATTATTTTGGGGACACAGAATAGTAATTTTATTATCTAAGGTTCTCAGTAGTGGAAAAATATAAATAAAATTTGTAAAGTTCAGATGAAAAGGAAAAGAACTGAATTTAGCTTGAAAGACTGAAGGTGTAAAGGGTGCACGTAAATGCAGAGTGAATTGATTTTTAATTTGTTTAAATCATCTTGTTTCTACTTTGGTGGCCTCACAGGATCACAAATCTGCCCTTGACAATTCTTTTACACTGCCAGAGCAGAGTAAATTTTCTTTTTCCAGAAGGGAAAAAGATTATGGCACTTCAGTTTAAATATGCAAAAGATGCGGGGACTAGTAAAGAATTGTGATGTACAAAAGGCTTCTTGGCCTCCTGCATGTTTGAAGAAAAATTGAGTGAAGTAATGTTGTAGTTGTATATCCCTGGAGCAGAATTCCCTAACCTTGTCTGGCCTGGTCGAGTTCCTTCCATAGGCACAGACAGTGGGGTTGTTGATGACTCTGGATTACTTGTCTCTCCTTTGTCACATTACAACTTTATGGATTTGATTGCATTAACAATGATTTTTTTTTTACCTTGCTGTTGTAATTCAGTTTAATGGCAGCCCTGATATTGCCATGACTGTTGTAGTGATCAGCCTTGCCAGAGCACTGCATGAACTGGCACTTAATTGAAGTTAGTGGGAATAAGTAATTTGAGCCATAGAGTAGTCTACTACTTTTGGACTCAGTGGTTTGCTTTTTTTTTGTCAAGGATAACATGATTTGTCTGCCATTCAGGTTCTTTGTTGTTCTTAGAATACCTGTATGAATCCCCATCTGAACTAATAATTCCCCAATTATCTGCATGGATAAGGTATCCTGTGTTTTCCTTTTAACCATTGCATCAAAGATTTGTTTGGGGTAATTTACCTTTCTGATGCTGTCACATAGTGTGTCTGTCATCTTTCCTTGAGAATTGTTTTTGACTGTGTACTTGCTCTTGAGGTCAAGCATGAGATCTTCAGGTGCTTGAATTGATCTCCCATCCTTAAAAGGAGGCACTGAACTAGCAATGTCACCTGTCGTGGTGAATTTATGCCGCTTTCTTGCCAGGTCTTCAATAAAAATGATGTACTGGTTTCTTCAGTGTTCTTGGGGAGTGCGCAGATACGCAGGTGCATGTTCAACTCTCTTTTACTTTTGTGATGTTGTGCAATTTCCATTTCTTCATAGTACTATTTTTCTTTTGTCTCCACGTTCTGTATTGCCATACTGATTAAAATCCGAGGCAAAGCTGGTGTGAAGAAATCCAGTGCTGCCAAGCAGAGAAGAAGGATGCTCTGTCTTCAGATAGCGTTCAAGACAAGAATGAGTAAAACATGAAAACCACATTATTTCTTCACAAAGGAGTATGTCTTTTCTGTCCATAAATTGCAGCTGGTTGTCTGCAGCAATGAAATGTCTGTAGAGCTTCACAGGTGAAGCATTTTCGAAGAGCAAAATGAAGATGGCGAGGTACCAGTCTAGAGTCAGTGAATGAGCCAAGGGAAGCTGAAAAACCGACTGGTGGTTGATGGCTTCCTTTTTGGCAGAAGAGCAAAGTGTTATGTTCCACAGAGAACTTCGTAATTTTTCAGGGATTGGGAAAATACAGGCATGGAATTTTACTCTGCAAAGAGTACAAGCAGTGATTTGAGGCTTTTTGGAAAATGCAGGGTAGGGGACTGGTTATGTAAATGTCTCAGTATATAAGGACTATTTCAAATAATTTACAAACACAAAAAAGTTCTCAAAGATATCTCCAGGAGACTGTTATTCATATATAATATTCTTTTTTGTCAAGTATCTATTCTTTGAATAGAAGTTTCATTCTGTGCAGTACTGCACTGCACACTGCATTGAGATAGGGGGACTGACACTATGACATTTTCAAGCATTTATTTTGAAATGTTGTCATCAGAATATATTTTAAATAGCTGCCGTTCTGTAGGGTACAGATTTTGGAATGGCATGTTTCTCTAGTCCTGTATTTTCCTTTGGTCACCTAAAAAGTAAGCACTTTATTCTTTTGAAGGCATTCCCTTGTGTTCTGATATTAAACCTTCTGTATTTTCTGCTGTTTCAGTAGCATTTTCAGGTCATAACATAATTTGATTATTTATTGGCTGTAGAACATCCTGGTCCGTATCCTTCTGTGCTCTGCAAATTTGTTTTTGCTTGCCTTTTAGGAATATAATGTTGTGCTTGTCTGTTTGATGTTTATTTTGTATAATGGCAAGAACATTTTGGCACAAATTCAGAATTCAGTTTGTTCTTTCAATCTGGGCAGGCAAACAGCTCTGTCCTTACACAAGTAGCAAACTCATGGCAATTTTCATCTGACTTCCACCTTCAACAAATCATTATCTCTTGCTAGGCATATGTGTCTGACATGGCCAACCCAGGTGATACAAGTGACTGACAAGGCTGCCGGCTGTTCTCAGGAATAACTGCAACAGACTTGCTAGAGGAGCTTGTTTCTATCTAAAAATTAAAACTCCAGTAATGCATATCAGTACCCTTGAATACCTCTCAGATCCTCACATCTACTGCTGTCAGCCCTAAAGTAGCAGCTTCTCATGACAAATGACTGATTCTGTAAAGAATCCCTTCATTTTCTGTATGCAGTCTCCTTTTACTTTCAGGAAGGTAACATGGGAGGGGGCATAAGTAACAAAAACCAAACGTGATGTCATCAAATCCAGGGAAATTGGGCTATTCATTTCTAAAAAGCTTTTGAATAGATTCATGTAGGGCGTTGGGCTCAATAAAATATGCACCTTGCCTTTACAAGCTCTGTTCCTACAAACAGTGGAAAAGGAAGGCAGAGCCTTGAGAATCTTCCTTCTGAATAGCTGAGAACTGAGAATTTATTTTTTTTAAATTAATAAAATCCAGCCTTTACTAATATTTTATAAGTAATTTTGAATGATCATATTACTCTTGCTACTTCATTATATTAATAATTACTGCTCTAATAGACTCTACTTAGAGGATTAAGCACCATGACTTCTGTAGCTAAATACTCTTGCAGTCATTGACTTGCCCGAAGTTGTAAGGCAGGTTGGCGTGCGTTCTGTTCCTGCTTCATCTCCTGCTGTGGGCTCCCCTGAAGTGGTAGGCTCTCAGGAGTGAGGCAGGCTGTGGGCTGCACTGGCATCTTGGCTTACATCCACTGTTAAACGGGGCAGTCAAGAGCTCACTTCAAGATATGGTCAGTCTGAATTAACCTTCAGGACAGACTTCCTGCTGTGGCCAGGCCTATTGCAGGAATGAATGCAGGGAGTCTGCATTTCAGCTACCTTTTCCTGCAAGGTGAATCTTGTATGTTAAAGGCAATTTTGTGCTGAAATTGAACAGATAATCTGATGCTGACTGCTGCCAGTTTGCAGAACCATCCAGAAACCTGGGTGTCCATTTTGCAGTTGTAAACAGACTTAGTTTTTTGTTCTTGTTAAACAAGTTCTTGCTAAAATGTGTGCAAGGCAGACCTGTGTGAAGAGACATTATTTTCTCAATAATGTATTGTTTCATATGTGGCTCTGCTGGTTAGTCTCTTGTCATCTATTGCCCTGGAAGTGAAGGATTTATTCTGTCTGCAGAAGAGACAAAAATAACCTTTCCTTTGAAAGGAGGTGTGCAGATTCTATTTACTTTATAGCAGTCATAGCTAAAAATCTTTTGTGAGCAGCCTTTCCAGTAGAGAAAGACAATTTCTTTCCTATATGCGCAAGGAAAAGGAATTGATTATAGAATTAGAGGAATGGAAAGAGCAAAAACCCAAACCAGCATTGTATGTTAAGTATAAGATTAAATATACTTGTTTAAGAATGGAGAGAATAACATTTCTGTATTTGCATTGCTGATCTTCCCCACAAATCTAAAAGATAAGTATTTTAAGTGATGCCTTTTCAAATGGTGCATTATCCTTAGGGAGCTAGATGAGAACTCTGATCAGTGTTCTAGAAATTGTTGGTCTAATTATCCAGTAAATCTTCCTTTCATGGATCTCTCTTCTCTTGAAATCATGTTGAGCTATGCAGGGAAACCTGTTCCTGCTCACTGGCAGGGCAAATGTAGCTCCATCTCCAGAATCTGCCTACTTTTGTCTGCCTGCACTACTACTGCAAGATGGTAGGTAAGTGTTTTTCTCCTGAACAGCTAGCAGATCAGAAGGAAAATAATTTATGACTTACGTGCATTGTGGCTTCTTACCATATGTAGCTGTAATTTCTGTATAGGATATTCTGTCTTTGCTAAGGCTGGGAGCAGCATTTCGGAGAAGGTAGGAAAAAGGGGAAGGAAAAGAGCAATGTGACTGTTCTTAGCTGCTGGCTAGGAATCCCCCTGCCCAAAGTCTGAAAGTATCATACTTCCAAGTGTGGTTTGAGTTGCTGAAGTACACCACTGATGGAGATTTTCTTGTGAAGTGCCATCTCTATGCTCAAGAATTATGTGGGCTTCCATATCTAAGCATAACTTTCTATTTGGACCAAAATGGTAACTATAAAAACTGTCTGACAAAAACCAGAGGCAGGCTGACGTCTTACACTGTTGGACTCCTAGAGAGCCCAGTGCCAAGGGTCAGGGTTGCTGGTGTGACTGTAGAACGGAAAAAGAGAATCCAGAATATTTTTGTACTCCCTCTGAGTATTTGCTTGCCTGTTCCTTTCCTTGTGTCCTTTATCTAAATCCAAAACCATTTTGATTGCAGTAAAGGATGTTATGGCTAGAACTGTTTTAATGGCACAGTGTGATCCAACAAGAGCTGTCCTTTCTCTGGGCGTGTGTTCTTCCTCCCTGCAGTTTTCATTGTGCTGCTCTTTGGAGATAGACCCAATTCTCTTAGAACCTGCCCTTGCTGTGCTAAGGGGTGCTCAGAGGATGGCAAAAGGGAGAGTCAGCATCAGGAAGCAAGTTCTGTCAGTAATAATTGCACCATTTCCTGCATCAGTAACTGGGCTTTTATAGAAAGGGATAAGCAGGAATCCTAAAGTGGTATTGGGGAAGGTACAGTATGATTGCTCTTTGATGGTATATACTCTCTGGGAGGAGTGGTAATACTGAGTTAGCTCCTGCTGAACTAACACACCTAGGGCATTTCTTCACTGAGAGAGTGGTCATACACTGGAACAGGCATGGTCAATACCCCACGCCTGTCACTGCATTTGGAGGCATTTGGACAATGCTCTTTACCACAAGCTTTAGGTTTGGTCAGCCCTGAAGTGATCAGACAATTGAACTATAAGATCACTGTAGGTCCCTTCAAACTGAAATAGTTTGTGCTATTATGCATTTAACCAGTAAAGCGTTTCAAACAATGGGGTTGATATGAGGGACTGAAAATGTTTACAGAACTTGAGTTGTGTGTAGTATTTAATTATTCTTTCATTGCTGGTAAATAATGTAACCCTTCTCAGACCTCTGGGACACTGGCAGTAGATACTGTTATTGCTCTATTTCCGTCTTGTGGTATGTTATTCCAACAGGAATAGCAGAAAGTGCCTGAGTGTAAATAGAAAATTCATTTTTTCGCCAGCTGGTGAGGATAGAAGTTTGCAGGTTTAGATTTCAGTCATTTTACTGCATAGCAAATGACTGCATAGAAACCTGCAGCTTTCTTTCATCTTAGAATATGCTCTTAATCACATTAGGGCACAGAGCTGCTCTCTGCCTGAGTGAGTATGCAGAGACCCTACCATGGCTCAGATCGGGAAAAGCTTGAGTTGAGTTACTGTGACTGAGCACTGCTACTGGAACGGTCTTCAGAAAAGGTGTTAAAAGATAACTTTTAAAAATGAGACAAAACAAAACGAACCATTGTATTTAAGTAAATAATATCTATATCATAAAATCTGATGGGGATGATAAGGGAGGGGAAGAATGTTCCAAGTTAAGAACCTGCTCTTTACTCTGGGACACCAGCACTAGTCTTTCATATCAATCCACATATCCTGTTTCCAGTCAGGGCATTTTTTTTTTTTGTACCAAACTTACCCTTATTTTCTAACTGTCTTTTGACTCTTAGCTAGCAAATAAAAATCCAGGAGAGGGAAAACTTGCCCATAGCAGGAAGGCAAATGGGTTACTTTTGGGGAGTTATTTTGTTACTGTCTTTTTGTTGCGCAGATATGCATGTTTTCTAAAATGTTTAAACTGAACTGTTGACAGATCGGTTTTGTGGTTTTTCCTCTGACAAAATGGTTCATTATAACAAAATCCATTACCTCTGTTTTGTTATTGTTTTATTAAGGACTTACTTGCTGTACTTTGCTTAAGTGTTGCATAAATATATGTTGGCTCTTTCATTGCTGTGTGTTTGACAGGTTTGCCCCATTTCCTCCAGTTATAAAGGAGTTCCTCCCTTCTGCTCACTACTCTGGGGCCCAGCAGGCAAAGGAAATGTTTTGTATTTTTGTCTAGGAGCTAGAGGAGTGATTTAACTGGATTTGAGTTCCTTCCAGGATGTGTGCTGCAGGGCAAGCATGGCAGCACACGTGCATTTTTTATGACGTGGCAGCCTGTGGTTCCTCAAGTTTATAGAGTAAGTTTAGATACAGGACAGCTTCAGACGTACAGAGGAAGGATTGTAGTGTTCAATAAAAAAAATACTTTGGCACATATGTACATTTTATGTCTCCTGTTCATTTTCTAGCAAGCATTAAAAACCCCCACTTCTTTAAATCTGTACAGTTTGCTACTGAAAAATCTGTCATGTTTGCTGTAGCTAAGAGAATATAGATTTTTTGGTTAAAATAAATGCTTCAGTTTTAAATCCAGCCATGGATTTTCAGACACACTGTCCCCAGCTTGCTACCATGTTTTATCTACAATGGAAAAATTGGAGAGACTGCAAAATGAGTCTGCCTATATTTATTCTAGAGTTCTTTTCAGAGAAAGATGAGATGATGAAGCATAATTTTGGAGCTTGCCTTTATACAGGATGGCTTTCCTGAGGGTTACATTTTATATTTTTCTTGCTAGTTTTCTTCCTTAACTTTCTGTGAGTTATAACAGTGTTTCTATGGTTTCTCTTTAGAGAACATTCTGGGGAATTGAGTGATTTACTTGTTTGTGGATATTGTTTGAAAAGAGAGGGTAGGGAGCTGGCTTTTGAAAAGGATGCAGTAATATGAGAGAAACTTGGCTATCTATCCACCTCTGCTGTACTCAAGTCTTTGACAAAGAGAGTTTCTTAGTCCTTTGTCTTCCTCCAGAAAGTTTTCCTTGAAATCCTGGAGAAAAAATGCATATGCAGGCATGTTACAGAAATGAGAAAGTAATTGCAGCTGAAAAATTGAACAGTTTATTAGTTATTAATATTGAGCATGGCCAAAGTAGTGGGAAATGCAGTGGAGGATTGTTTTTGCTGATAGCAGGAGTTAATATAAGAAATGAAGGGGAGAGCCATGGGAATGTTGCTTTTGCTATAGACATGAAGGGGTGGATAATGGGGAAGGCTCTGGAAAAAATCCAGTCAGATTTCTGTTCCATATGTAATTTCACAAAAGATGTCATGAGTATTGAACTTTGGTGAAAAGATGAGCCTCAACCCCTTCAATTTTTCCATCACATCATTGTGTTTTGGATTGCCGAAGGTTTGGGTTTTCTTCCCCAGTCACTTGACGTGATATTTACAATCTCTTTAACTTTTTCAATCTCAGTCTGAAAACATGACAGATGAGTGGTGTTGTCTTCAAGATAAGTACAGCATTCTAAAATTGTACAGTTGTAGTGCAAATACTAATTTTCTCACACTAAGAATAAAAAATGTGTGTGTGCGGGGTGTTTGTATGAGTAGCATACACTGAAACTACTTGTACAGGTCCACTAAAGAGAACAGATTCTAGAATGTTTGTCAGATTTATTATTTCAGAACAAACTATATTGTAGCATGAAACTAAATTGTAGCATTGTTGAAAGTAAAATGATTTATATGGGTTATCACATAACAGGTGGTTGTAGGGTTTTTTCAGGTTTGGCTTCATCTTTGTATCTAATTATTTAAGAGTTACCACACTTGAAATCCCCTGACAAAGAAACTTTTTTCATCGTTCTGCTACTATATAGGAAATCTGGTAGCATTGTTTTAACAAATAGGTCAGCACCACTGAAAAAAGGTGTTCTGACAAACAGAATTGTTCTGTGTCAAGTGTGAACTTACTGGTGCTGTAACTGCACATGCACATGAAGACCCATTTTGATTCTTCTTAGTGACCAAACCCCTAATGTGCAATGTGTGTAATTTATGCCTCGATATGAAGACAGCATTTGGTAACTGCAGTATCTTGTATATGCTTATGTAATAGATGTGCTTTGAACTGATGGCTTAATAGACAAGGATCTCTTCTATCAGTTAAGTCCCTGGCAGAGGTTTTTCAAATCTGCACTATATAAAGCTGCAGATTTTTTGACATAGTGCTTTCTGCCAGGCCTTAGAAGAGGCTTTTTTTTCTCTAGATCAGTAAATCAGGAATGCTCTGCATTTGAGCTGTGTCCACTTAACTGAAAGATGTTCCAGGTAGGATGCTGCTAGCTCAGTGGTTTGGTAGAGTTGTGGCCAAAACCAAATGGTGTTTGCTTATTTCTTTAACTTTTACACCCCCTCTTAAAACGTATCCCTGAAAGACTTCACTATTAGCTGAGCCATTTTCACTTTTTAAATTTCAGTTACAAATGTCTAATTTGAGTCCACATGCATAGTACCTGACTCATCTCATAGGAGAGGCAGAGTTAAGGCACCAAACCTTTCCTCCTTGATAACATTCCTCCTTGCTGCAACTTGTTCTTGAAGGCACTGTCTTCTGAGTTGCTTTTCTGTCACTTGCATATACTAGTGTTGCTTTAGTGTTTTTCATCCGTGACAAGAGCTTAAAATTAGGATCTTGCTGTGTTCCTTGTTGAGCCTATTAGACAGCTTATAAAATCAGCCCATTTACTTGTGAGAGACTGCTGAGCAGAGAAGTGCAAGAGGCATAAAGAAATTAACCCTAAACAAGTGGAAAGTAAAGTATAATACAATTATTAATAAAACCTGAAATTGTTATTTTTTGCTCCTCTTTATTTCCATATGTTTCAGAGTACTTAGTTGTAAATGCCATTTCCCAAACGATATTATTTCAACATATCTTGGTTTTATCGTCGGCTTTTTTTGGGGCAGTTATTCCCAAAACCTTGTGTAATTTGGATGGTTAAAAACCTTCTTGCTTTGATTTAACTCCATATTTTAGTTTCACCTGCTGATTTACATATAATGGAAGTTAAATGGGGAAGAAGGAATTGATGAGTATTTTAATGGTATGATTGGACCTTTCCAAAAGCAGCCATGTTGAAAATAAAATTTGAATTCGCTAAAAAAATTTTAAAATTTAAAAAACCCCCAAACCCAAAAAACCCATCCCCTCCCAATAACCCTAGCAGTCTGTCAGAAGCACAAAAAGCCTTGTGCTCTGATTACAACTTGAATATTTGTTTCAGTACTTAAATATTACTCCGAAGACCTCAGAGGATTAAAAAGGATGATGTATGTGGATGTATATCATTTATCACTCATAGGTCAGTGCAGTCCTGGAGTGTCAGGGAAAAGGTATATTTTAATTTACTTCTATGGAGTTCATTTCTTTGCTGAACTCTGGATTGCTTTCTTTGTAGCAATGGCAGCTCAACTGTAGAGTTTCCGTTCCCCTCCCTCTTGTTGCAGCACCATCCTTGTTCAAGGTCTTCATTCTCAGGGACCTGTTTGAGTCCCTGGCCATGGACTGAGCTGGATGGAGTAAAAAATCTGATTGAAAAACAAGTTCTCAGCTCTCCCAGATGCATCAAGATTGTTGTTTTCCCAACAACCCCATGCATTCCTATGCTATCAGAGTATATGGTTGGAAATGCACCAGAAACTCTTCTAAATGAGGAAAAATGGGAGATTTTGATACCTGCTGTCTCAACTGCTCTGATGGAGAGCCCATGTCCTCTGTGTTGCTGGGTAATCGTGAGTACTTGTTTGAAAAAAAAAAAAGAAAATAATCTGCTGGACCATCCACCAAGATCTTGTCAATCTTCTCATGGGATGTATATTTTGAAGAATGGAAGTTCAGATTTTCAGGGCAGGCAATGAATAACAAGTGTTAGGTCTGCACATCGTCAAAAGTCAAACGTAGAGCTGCCATGTTTTCTAACAGAGCAAGATTTCACCCCTGACTTCCAGTGCTGCTAGACCTGAGCTGCCAAGAGAGAACAGGAGGTCCTGAGGAGATTACTTGAGATTACCATGAAATTTAAGGTGTTGAGCTCAGTGGGACCAAACGCTGGCACAGGTTGCCCAGAGAACTGGTGGAGTCTCCATCGTTGGAGAGATGTAAAAGCCACCTGGACACAGTCCTGAGCAGGGTGCTCTTAGGTCACCTTGCTTGAGTAGAAGGGTTGGATGAGAGAACTCCAGAGGTCCCTTCAATCTCAAACATTCTGTGATTCTGTGATACTCATGAATTTTCCCTCCTCAGCCTATGGCCATGGTTGCGCATTCATCAGACTCATGTTCTTTTATTACCTGTCAGAAGCAGGGTACCATTGGCTAGCATAAAAATTTTCACCGTTTTTAAGTATTCTGGGGAATAATTGTGATTCCATATGATGTACAACTTCATACAGAAAAACCTCTTTAGTTTTTCAGTTTGGTTGAGAATATGTTAATCCATTTTGTTCCCATTATATGTTGCCATTGGATAATAATGGCTTGGTTTAATTTGTGTAACATTATTTTTTAGGAAATTGTCTTCACTGTGGAAAGCTGACATGATATTATGGTAAAGCAACACCTGCTTTGTCCAGCTTGACATTTTAGGTCTAGCTGGTTTCTGTATTGGCTGATGTGTATGGAGGGGTAGGAAACGAATTCACCTTGGTTTTGAGTGTAGACATATTGAAAAAGCACTGTTGATTTATGCCATGCATTCAGATAGGTTTTTCAGTATTCCACTGAAATTTCAAGACTTTTAGGAGAGAGTGAAATAGGGCTATTTGTCTGTAAAGATAGATTCATTATGTTATTTTTTCCCAGCTTTCCGCTACTGATCTGCTCAACCTCCAGGTGCAAGCAGCCAGTGATGTCTGATAGTTAATAAGCATTTGCTGCTAATCAGCTACTGCAGAATGCAGCTAGGGCCAGACACAGCAGTGACAGCGTAGCAGCAGCTGATCAGAAGTCTTGGAGGTAACTGGTTTTATCCTGGGAGGGGAACAGAAATAGAGCTAGTTAGTTGCCTGATGGTAGCTGTGATCTGAGGCATTGATTAGCTGTGCTTAACAGTGGTGACTTTCTAGTTCCAGCATAAATGGAGCAGCAGTGGTGTGATCTGGAGCTGGGATAAGTAGAGAACTTAATTTAAAGAATGCTGAGCAAGCTGTAGACAATGAACTTGATCAGATGCAGTGAATACCACTGAGTGGTTTCTGCTTACCTACTAGCTTTTGTCTGATGAAACAGGAACAAGGATACTGCTTTGCTAGGGTGTTTTCTGCTCCCCGTTTCACACCTTGTCTTTGCCTTAAGAGATTCCCAGGCCAGCTGTCTCTGGACTACCTGGCATGCAGATACCCTTTTGCAAAACTATAAATTCTAACCCGCCCAAAGGAGCTCTTTAAGAGATGTTATTATGTTAGTTAAAGTCTGTTTGGCATTCTTTGAACAGAAGTATTATGTGAGGTTGATGGTCTATATTCCTGTACTTCTGCTTAGAACTTGAAATTCATCTCTGCCCATGCACGCATGGTTTGTTTTCAAATGCTTGCAAATGAATATTTTATTAGGGAGCTGTGGCCGATGGCTGCAGGACGGCCTTTGATAAGCTGCGTAGCCAAGCGGCGTTAGCTGTGTTGGCAGAGCCCTCTGGTGGGAGCACAGCCTGTGCCGGCAGCAGTCGGTCCTGCAGCCAGTGCCACTCGCTTCTCCCAGATGCCATCAGCCAGACCCCTCTTGGCTCTGTGGTATCCCATCAGCTGGCTGCTCGAGTGGCCGAGGCGTTCCTCTTCATCCCACAGAGCCTGTGGAGCTTGCTTGACCTTTCTTTTTTTTTTTTTTTTTTTTTTTTTTTTTTTTTTTTTTAGCAAACCTGGTGGTGTGCTGTAAGTGCTTATATGATTTTAGGTTTTGATTTGCAAAATACAGTAGCTCTTCGAGACTAATAAAGTTAGCCAATTACAAGATAATATTTTCCTAATCCTAATCAGTGGGAGAACCATGATGAATTTCAAGAATTGCATGTATGAATTCCAACCCTGTCTGTAAATACCTTTTTTTAAAAAGTACTGCTTAGTAAAACTAACTGATCTAATTAGGCATACAGGGGGACGTTCCTAAATCAAGAGCCACAGCTTTCCTTTTTCATTGGACAGTAATGCTTCTGCTAATCAAAGTATTAGAGGAAACAGCTTTTTTGTGATAAAATACCAAGTTACTGAGCACGAAGGAAAAATGTTATTACTCTTCTCTAACCTAGTATGTTCAAAAGCCTGGTTACGACTACTAGATGCATTGCCAAACCAGAATGTGCAAAGAGGTATTTTAATCTGTTTAGGTCTCTAAAGTGTTGATATAATACAGGCCAATAACGCTACTGCAGGAAATCCAGCTGTTTGAGATTGTTGCACAAACAATGCAGTAGTAATAAAGAGTCTTTTTTTCTTCCTCATCTGCTGGCCAGAGCTTTTCACTTACCATTGATTTGAAACACTCACAACTGTGCCCAGTATTTTATCTTCATTAACATAAAAAAAAGAGGAGCATGTACCATGGCTTAGAAAAAGCTGTTGCCTGTGATGGACAGACCCCCCCTTCTGATGAAGCTGGAGAGTCGTAGCAAGTCAAAGGCAGTCATATTTCTGTGTCATTTGATTTGTCTCATGATGAAGCTTTCCTTAACATAGATAAAAATTCTTTCAAAAGCTAGATTAACCCTCCTGGCCTATATTTGAAATAACTAGTTTCACCTTTGCTTTGAACTTACCTGCTCCATTGGTGAGGTTCAGCAGCACAAAACAGCTCTGTTAGGTGACTCGTCATGTGAGTGGCATCATGGAACTCCTTGCTGCCGGTTGTTGTGAATTCCCAAAGCTGAATATCATTCAGAAAGCAATTAAACACACCTGTGAAAGGAAAAATCACCAGTATGATGAGATGTAGATGCTGCTTTTGAAAATTCCCCATCTACATCCAAGGGAATTGGCAGGAAGTGCATGGCTGCGTGTACTCATCCTCCTCCTCCTTACCCTTGTGTGAAGGCAGGATGCTAAAATAAAGGGGACTCCTTAAGGAGAGGGCCGGTTTTGTTGTGGTTCCTGTCACCCTCTGCTGTTAGCTGGAGGAGCCATGGTGGGGGGAGGACCAAGCTCTTGGTGATGGATGTAGACTCCAACCCTCCTCCTGCACCTTCCAGCTGTTTAAGGGATATTTTCACATGAATCTTCCATCTTACCTGCCATTCGATCTGGCATTTTCCATGGCCCAGTATCTTTCCTCACCTGTAATGAGAGTTTCACTGGGGGCTTATTACAATTACACATAGGAGGCGGCACAAAGGGGTTTTTTCCTTCTTTCATGACAGCTTCTTCTTCCTGTTTTTCTTATAGCATTTTGGTTAGAGGCTTTAATTCTCTGGCAGATGGTATACAGTATGTTTTTCAAACCCTCTACCTTTGGGGTCTAGGATACTCTCTGTTCTCTGACTGCATAAAGCTGCTAAAAAGCTATTTTTCTAATTTCTGAATTGAAATTCCATTCCGTTTGTATTGCACAATGTCATCATGATTCAGCTTTGTAGAATACTGTCTTACTTCCATAGGTTATCTTGTCCCATGCTCTTTTTAAAATACTAACATGCAGTTTTAATCCTGTGCTGCAGCAACCCTTGTGAGTTGTCTGTTTTAACTCGGGACTTCAAATGTAAATGTTGCTTTAACATTACTCGTGGTTATCTCTAATCTCAGAGTCTCTTAGCAAAATCTGTTGCAGAGTTCATCCTCTTTTGTCTCTGTTTTTTATTTCAAACATGTATTTTGTTGGAAAGTGGCTGATGATATAATACCTGGATTTTTTTTTTTTAATAATCCCTGCTCTTCTAAAGAACTTAGTGAAGTGTAATATTACCGTTCAAATAGGCAGGTGAGAGCCTTGGAGATCAGTAATTTGTACCTTTTCAAAAGCCGCACTGCCTTGCTTTGTCTTGGAATTTATTATGCTTCCCAAGTATAATGTGACATACTGAATAGGGCAGGGGGTGGGGACATTGTCTTCAGCTGACATGCTGTTATCAGCGGGACTGTGTTTCTGGACACAAGATTTCGCAGTCATTGGTTGTCCGAAGAAAGCCTTTCCATCTGAGGATTGGACAAGAAGATGCGTCAATTTGCTGCCCGTCTCCAAGGTACTGGTGATGCTGCCTCCACAAGCTGGCTAACGTCACAGCTCCATCACCCAGCGGGGTGTGGGCTTTTTTCTCCTCTTCTCTGTTTTAATTCTGTATTTGCTTCCTACTGCATTTCTTAATCTGTCTTCTGCCAAATGCTAACAGCATGATATTTTGCAATCATTTAGGTGAATACAAGAAGGACGAACTCCTGGAAGCTGCTAGGTGAGTGCTGCTTAGAATATAAAACATATTTTGGGGGTGGAAGCAGGCGAGGAAAAGGGGTTTTTAAAATAGTACTGTTTTGTCATTGCCTCTCCATGAAATGCTGCAAGCAAACCACTTAATTAGCATAAATCTCTTCAGACTTTAGTCTGGTACAAATGTAAAAGCCTGTTTATGTAATTGAAATCCCCCACTATGGTGGTTATAAGGTTAATATTGAGTTTTTGCTTTAAGCTGCTTAAATCCTCTTTATTGTTTTGTGACTGTTCTTTTTAGGGGCAATTTAAATATTGGAATCTTTCTTTTCTTTAGGTTTTTACTGCTACCGTAGGATGTATTTTGAAAATAGGTTTTATCAGAACAGAGCATAAGGAAGCCTATACAAAAGGTGTAAAGTTCAATTGTATATTGCAAAGGTGCTTTTCATCCTTCCTTCTGACTGCACAAGACCTTTTTATATAGACTGTTAACCCTTCTAAAAAAATGTCTGGGTATTGGTATATAGTTGTTTCAAATGTTATGGGCCATATGCTATGAAAATATCTTAAATTCAGAACATTTATTTCGATAAATGGCTTTCAGAGGATCTGTAAAATTAGAAAAAGGAAAAAGGAGGTTAAGGAGAGAAATTGAGGTGTTTTTGTATGATCTTTTGCAACACATGTAACTGCAAATGTAGTATTCTTTTCTGTATTTACCCTTGGTTTCAAAATGTTCAGAAGATTCTTTAACCATCCAACATTCTCCCTGCCACAGTACAAATTTCAATATACTATACTTTGCAAAATACTTGCTACGGAGATAGATATCAAAGAGCTCTGCCCTTTTTCCACCCTTTCCATAATCTTCTCCTCATTTACAGGAGTGGTAATGAAGAAAAGCTGATGGCTTTATTGACTCCTTTAAATGTGAACTGCCATGCAAGTGATGGGCGTAAGGTAAGTTAATACCTGCTTTATATTTCAATTATTTAAGAAAGGCAAATTTAAGCATACTGGTAAGCATAGATGTATAAACCAAGAGAATGTGTCTGAGGGGGGAATCTGTGATGCCTTTTCACCATAAAATTAAATGCTGGTATACTTGACACTGGCAGTTGTGACAGATTAAGTCGGCAGACGTGGGTTTTGTGTGTGTCTTTTAAATGTCAAATCCTGGTCTACATGTAAAAGAAACTTTAAGACCTTTTGTAAGAAAACCAAAATGTACTGTAGCAGATGGATAAAATAACTAAGGGAACAAAGTTATTATTTGTATTTGAACATTGTCTGGGTGAGGTGCTTGTTATTCAGCTTAGCTCCTAATACACTGCCACGTAGACTGGCACTGTATTGCTATGTTTAACACCTTCTGCATTTTCTTAAATTTGACATTATTGTTTTGACTTTCTCTGGCAGAGATGTTTGAATGAGTTAAATTAAGAATTAGGCTGAAGCTGGAGGAGGGAAGAACATACGGAGTGAGAAGTAGATCCAATGATTTTTAATGTTTTAGACTTTGAGATGATAGTCTGTCTAGACTGTTGATTTACAAATGTTGGGGTTTTTTTTTTGGTTTGATTTGTTAGTTTGTTTTTCTGGTATTTTTTAACTGTATACCAGAATGTTTTTAATACGTATCTGTTAAAGTCTTTAACCTGTAACAGTACATCTCATTTTTGGAGAGAAAAGCATGAGTGTTTTCTTTTATAGTTTTTTTTATTTTTGATGGATTGTGTTGGAGCATGGTATAAACCTCTGCCCATCCTGGACCTGTTGTGGAACAGCCCAATTCCACTAAAATCAGTAAAGATAGGCCAGTTTATACTTTTGATTAGAAGGTATGTTGTTACTGAATATAAAAAATACAGCTCCATTGTACAAAAATTCCTGTTTTTTATACACATTTTAAAATGTTTCTCAATTGTAATGTCTGCCATACATACTACATGATGGAAAACCCAGCCAGTTTTTTTGCTTATTTATATTTATCACTGACTGAAAGTTGATGCATCTTCCAGGTTTTGAAAACAATTGATTTTATGAACTGAGGACAGGCAATTGAACAAGGGCTTTATTTAATTTAGTAGGGTTGGAAATGATGAAATACTTCCCACATTTTAAGATTAAACACATTGCCCATATTTATTAAATTTCCTTTTATTTTTTTAAGACTTTGCTGTTCAAGTAAAAGTGTATTTAGGTATTAATAGTGCCCTGTGTTATAATTAAATGGGGTGGTGTGCAGCAGTGCATTACTGAGTAATTGAGCCCCCATCACTATTGATCTAAGGCCATATGCAGAATTATGATTTCTGTCAGCTGGGCAAAGAATGAACCCTTGCAGATGTTTCCTTGAACATTTATCACTTCAAATTAAAAATAAAAAAAATTTACAAAGCTTTTAGAATTTATTTTGAGATAGCAGAAGGTATTTATGTATTAGTGCAGCCTCTGAATTAGTTAAAAAATCTATGCCCAAAGCTTGGGAAGCATATTGCAAGTAAAGCTCCTGTGTTTGGACACTTTGAAAATATGTTTGGTTGGTTGGTTTTTGGTAAGTGCACTGGTTTTTGAAACTCCTTTTAAGATGCCTTGCCACTAATATTAAATAGCTTTTAAAAAATGATGTCTACCAGATATATTTTTTCTACCATCACATATGTACAGGCTATGGAAGGCTGCATGGCTAATGCTTTGTAGTAAGCATGCTATATAACTGTTAAGTTTTTAATTTGTAAAGCAAAGCTTTCAGGCCCTGTCTCAGTGCAAGATCACTTGGGGTTTGATCATTTTAAGCTGTGCTGCAAATTAAGTGAGCTTGTAAATGGAAGTCTCCACTGGTGTAGCTGCCTGTAGTTGATCTGTGGTGATTTACACTAGCTGAGAATTTGTCCATTTTGGAAGTTGCTTTTTGCATTCCTTGATGCTTTTAGTAATTATTTTTTGCAGATCTTCTGAGCACTCAAGCCTCAAACTTAGGACAGTGTAAGGCCACAGTTTTAATGCGGCTCTCAGGGCCAGGAATGCAGACTCTGCGGATTGGCCCGAGATTCTCAGCATCACGCTTACTCTGCAGTACAGCTGTACCCACAAACTCTTTCTTCAGTCTGCTTACCTTTTTCTTCAGTCTGTGCATTCCTTGATTTTCTGAGATGTCCAGCTCTAGTCTAGTCATAAGGGAACACTTAGCTGTGTGGGTGAAGAAATTGAGTTCCAGTACTGAATGGGTAATTAATTTTTCTGTATTAGCAGATGGTGGTATTTCTTTTCCCATACTTTGGAGTGTAACTGTATGCAGTTTACTCTTTTCCCCTGGGGGATTCTTTTAGTCCCACGCATACTAACATTTGGGGTTCTGGATTTCTCAACCACATGTGCTGTGAAGTTGTGCTTTATAGAATGGGTAAAAGGGGTGGAAAACTCTGAGAGTATCTTGCTGGTTTGAAACCAGCTAAGGTTGGAAATAAAAAAGATTTATTGCGTTCTGGGTGCTGCTTGCAGTCTTTTTGAAAAGTATTGACAGCCAGAGTCTGATTCCTACTGGACAGGATTCCATGATTCTAAAACAGTTACATCTGGTGCTGATAACCATTGGTCCATCTGTTTATTTAGGATAGAGGTCAAGACAAATAGGAATGAAAACTGAACTTCCTTCTTCCCCTCCAAAGGTAGGGGTAGGTTAGGTAGGTTATGGTAATTGTAGGAATATTCACATTACTGAAGCTTTTGAGCTGTTGTCTGGAGAGGGAATATATTCTGTGTGGCTACTCTTGCCATTATTTTCTGGGGGGGAAAAATGAAGGAGTGTGCAAAACAAAGAGCAATTTTATACATCAGCTAAAGCATTCCTGCATACCAAAGATCATGGTAGTTTTTTCGGGTTTTTTTGACCAAAGAAAATCAGCAATAATATCTGAGGAACTGCGATTTCATTGAGCTAGGTAATGATTGATTTTTTTGCAGGTACTGGCTTATGTGCCTCTTGAATGTATATGAGGGCACAAATAATGAGCTGTATAGAGCAGAGCTATATGGTACCGTGTAAGCAAATGAGTATTACACAAGGGTAAATTTCACAAAACCTGTTTTTTTTTTTAAACTGTCTTATTTGTTTACTTTTTGAAAAGCAATGCTTGAGCTGAAATATAATAGTGGTTTTTCATGGCAATTAGTCTTGCTTTGATGTTGACTGAAAAATTGAGCAATTGTTAGGATGTGGTGTTGTGTGTAAGGCAACATTTACACATTGCATCATTGCTGTTCACATTGCCTCACAAAATATCAGAACAGAACTTAGACACGATGCACAGCACCTGCGTATTGCTGTGAGCCTGAAATTTCTCTGCATCCTGCCTGTGAGTTCTGCTGGTCTCCTTGGTCTTTACATTATCTATGGAAATAATGACTTCTAGAAGAGAAGCCTATGGTGTTGGTGTTAGCAGATGGCACTGAATTTCACACTGTTAAGAAGCCAAGGCATCTATTCATGTGTCTATCTATGTAAAGGTATGTAGGTTTTCGAGCCCCTGTTATTTTCCCTCAAATATTTTCCTCTGGGGTTGTCTTTTTCAAGATTTAGTTTTGAGTGAATTTTCAAAAAATGCTTTTTGACTATTTTAAGTCACCAGGTTCCTCTCTGCTGCTGGAAATTAAAGCTGTATTACTTTGTCATGGGAGCTGGATTTCTGACTTGTTACAACAGTCACTGCTTACCTAAATCAGTGGCAAGAAACAGGTTTAAAATCGCATGTATAATGGTTGCAGGTTGAGTAGAAGCTCTTAGTCCACTTACTTCCTTCAGAAAGCTGTTGTGAACACTTGAAAGCTGTTTAAGGAAGAAATTGGTGTTGCCTCCATTTTAAAAATGTAGAAGTATCTGAGCTGATAAGAAAGCATAGGTTTCAGCAATTCAGATAAGAACTCTTTTCTACAAGACACTTCCCACATGACTAATCATAACTTTCCAAAGTGATCTGCATCCAGCTGACATGGTAGTTATTAGCAATAGGAGGTTGGATTTTTGTTTTGAAGTTGGATTTTTGGTTGTACATAATAGCCTGCTCCTGTACTGCATTTTACATGCTCAGATCATGCCGGCACTAAAATACTCAGGTGTTGGTTGAATAAAACCTTTTCTTATGCAAGGGAATCCAACGCCTCTGGTTAGGAGTTAGCCAAAAACCAGTTTGTTGGGTGGTCTTCTCAAGGTGCATCTCTTGAAGCAGAGCAAGTATGTAGTATTTTGTGCTCTTAGGAGCATAGAAAAGGGATTAACTGAAAAATAAAATGCTTGCTTTGTTCTTTGAAGTGAAGCTTCTGTTGCAGCTGCGTTCTGTATTTACATTTTGTATCAACCATATGAAAAATAGAGAATACAATGGCATTACATATGACAGTGTGATCTCAGGAGTAAGTTCAATTTGAGGCAGGATTTGTTACCATAGGGCAGCACAGAATGCAATTCCTCCACAGCTACATTGTTTTCTGTCCTGCACCTTCCCTCCCTACTTCCTTCCTTGGAAAATAGAAATGTTATTTCTGCAACAGGTGAATCAGGGATCCTGTAAACAACGCACCTCAGTTTTTCCTTGCATGGGACCATCCTGTACGGTGGATAATGTAGTGATCCCATGGGAAGAAAAGTAGACAATTAATTAAAACACCATTTCTATCATGCACGTGGTCCTACCTCACTTATTTGCACTGTTGTCTTCTGACTTGTAGTGTCCCTTTCTTTGTTTATTCCCAGTTTTCAATCCTTAAGAGCTCCCAGTACTAGTCTTTGGTATTTTGCTTCTGCAGTCCCTTTGTTGTTACACTTTTCCAAACCAGCTGTAGACAACCCTGGATCCAAAATACCAGTAACAGGTATTTCATTCAACTTTGTGAATCTTTGGAGACGGACTTGCCTCTTGGGTTTGACTGAGGCTGTTGCATCAGCCTATTCTTTCCTGCCATGGGGATGTTGGTTTTTCTTGTGCGTGGCATCATTCTGGTTCACTGGCACAGGGTTCAGATGTAAGAACTCCAAGTCTGAGAAGGTCTGCAATGCAGTGCTGAGTAGTAGGATCCTTGGCCTGAGGTAACCACTACAAAAGATCATGAGAACAAAGTGCCCCTCAGCTTTTGCTGTGGGACATCCCTGATACCAAGTAGCATTCCGTTGGATGAAATTGCAGATTTTTTCTCTTGCTTCCTCTGCTTCTTTCTCTCTATTGAGAGATCAGCCTGCAAACAAAGGGCTGGTAAAGAGAAATTAAATTCTAACAAGATCAGGTGAGTTATGTCTCCTCTTACCAGGGAGTCTCCAATTTGCTGCTGGTAAGTGAATTTGCCAACCCCTGTTCCACATCTCTGGTTGTTTGCAGCCATTTTCAAGAAAAATCCTGCAATTGGAAAGAAAATTGGTATACCTTCCAATTTCTGAGTCTGAATGGAACAATCAATCTACATTTTCTCAGGCTTTCCCTTTACAGTCATTAAGCCTACAGACTTGGGTAGATGTTTAAATTCCCTTGTAATATTCTCCGCTCTAGGAGCTGGGGGTTGAAGAAAAATGCCACGTACTGCAAGATGTGAACACATTGTGTGCTGGTGAAACTGTAAACCTTCAAATTGTGTGCATTTTTCTTGTTCTGTGGAATAAAAATCAGAACTAATACCACATAAATCCATAGGCCTGTTTGTTCTGTAAATTTATGTCATAGAGATTATATTCAGATGAGTGTGGAATATATTTTAGAACAAACTATTTCAGATACAATGAAAAAAGTTGTTTGAGTATTGGGAAAATCCAGTTTTCTACAGACAAAAGCTGTTTATTTGAGCAAAAGACTTGTGAACAGATAGCCAGTGTAAGGCCTTGTCATGCCCAAGGGTATATCTGAATGTCAGTGTGGACTTGACACATTTGGAGTTCTTTGTCACATTTAATATCTTACTTAGTTTCACAATTTGCATTTCATCTTTCTCAAAGATTTATGAACTCTTCTGCTGGTATACGTTGTTTGTTTGTGTGGCCTGTAAATACAGTCTCTATTCTTAAGGCTTATCTACAACAAAAAAATTTAGTGCAAAGGACAGGAGCAATGGAATCATACAGAATAATAGTTAACTGTATTATTCTTGGTTCAGAATGAGTGCCTTCTCCTTCATTAATCTAATAAAATGAAAAGATTAAAAATTGTTTAGTGAATTGTCATTTTGTTTCAGAAGACAGACAGCTCCACAAATCCAAAACAGTGATTTCAGAATAACTGGATAGACAAGCCCTTGCTAAATCTGCTCGCTTGCTACTTACTAGCATAAATGTCAGTCTGGTTTTGTTGAAATGCTATAGACTCAGTTTTGTGGGTGGGGAATGTGCAGATTTTGGGTTCTACATTTGTGGTCCTGCAAAGATTTGCCAGAAGTTTTCTGATGTGTGATTACAGTGCTGTGGGGCTGCAGTTATCAAAGTAAGCGATAACCACGCAGGCTGTTAGCTGATGTTGGCTAGTATAATGCTGGCTCTGGCTGATGGCTTCTAGACACTGCAGTCTTTGTTGGCACTGATCTTGTACGTGTTTCATGAAAAACGAGTGTATCAAGGTTATATCTAGGGGTGTGAGCTGGTAGATTGATAAATAGAATCAGAGAATGTCCTGGCTTGGGTGGGACATTAAAGATCATCTAGTTCCAGTCTCCCTGCTATGGGCAGGGACACCTTTCACTAGACCAGGTCAAATATTTGAGTCAAATATTTTAAATCAAATCCTGCACACAAAACTGAAGGTATTTTCTGGATTAAGCTAATGGTGTATTGTAAAAAAAAAAAAAGGTGACATTTCCAACATTACAAGAAGATTACATAGCAAGTGTCATAAAGTTTGTGTTGTACCTTGGGCAGAAGTGCCCAATGCCATATACGTACAAAGAACATTCAAAAATAGTCACAACTGCCTTTTGCCTTTAAAACACTATTTTATTTGTTATAAAAAGATAGTTGCCAGGCTTCACGCGTGTTAGAAAAAGTGGCAAGTTATGCACTTTGTTATGCTGTGATCCTGTCTTACTTGATCTGCCAAGCTTGATCAAAGTGGGTAACACAAGAATGCCTCTGCAGACCTTGTATGGTATAGATGACTTGGCTTAATTTCTATTCCTGGTGTCACTTAAAACCTTTTATATCCAAAGATGATACCTTTTGAATAAAATGTAAAACTGATCTACTTGCCTTTGAGTTTCTGTTATGAGATCTTAAATACTTTACCTAAAACATTTCAGTGAGTATCCCTTCACCTATTATTTGAAGTGTACTCTGTCATGTCCACAAATGGAAATTTTGCACCAAAGGACTAGAAAACTCTGTTATCATTCTTTTTGTATTGTTCTCTAAAATTCAGGAAATCTCATTTGTTAGATCTTAATTAGTGTGCTCTTTAGGAAGCCTCAGATGTGTTGAAGGCATGGGGGATTTTTATACCTGAACTGTTTTCCCCCTGATGATTAGCTTCACACAGGAGATGACTTCCCGCATTAGGCTGTTGTCCATCTCTTGTTGAGAGAAAACAAGTCAAACTGGCAGATTTGGGCAGAGCTGCCATGTAATATTTTATGCACATTAACTAAAAGCTATGTTCTGGATTTGGCTCTAACAGCTCACAGAGCATCCAGAAGCTGAGTACTGATAATATTTCTTCTACTGTGGTCTCAGGAGTGGAGCCCTTTCCTTCACAGAGCTTGCTGAGATTATGTTTTGAATTGAAATGCAGCAGCTCAATCCAGGGACTGAGTGGATTTGACTTCTGTATATGGTTGACTGTAGTGAATACTGTAGGTGATAACTTCCATGCTTGGTGTCACTTTGCTCTCAAAATCCCTGCATTTGAGCATAAGAAGTACAGAGAAGTAAACTGATCTGCTTTCTTGTTGCTTTTTGCTTTTGAGTGCTGTATTAGTGTACTTTGTGGCCTCTCTCTGTTGTGACATCTATCGTTTAGTTTTACACTGTTTCCCATCTCTTCATGCTGTCATGCAACCACCTGAGGACCTAACATCATCTTCCTAATAAACTGTTGGTGAGGATTTAGTTAAAAAACCCATTGAGTACCCATTGTAACCTGTATCAGTTGGCTTACCCTTACGCATGTGCATGTTGACTGTTTCAGAAAACCCAAGTTTTAAACATAGAACTTCTTTTAACAGTATTTGACTCTTCCCAAGCAGATTGTGTTTATGCAGGTGTTCACTAATTCTAGCTGTTATTATACTGTGTTTTTGCTTGTACAGACATCAAGATTACAGGCCTGTATGTAGTTCCCCAAAATGTGCACTAATGCTTGGTTTGTAACTTCCATGTCTTACATACCAAAATAATCTTAAACGAGGGTCACATACAACTAGTAATTCATCTGTTTCGTTCTCCTGTGCTCTCTAGAGTGGATCCAGTTTGGTCCTGGCAATTTGTTGATGTTCATTTTGGTTATGGGGATGGCTACCTCTTCAATGCTTAATTTAGTTTCAGAGAGATCCTTTGCCATCCTTTCTCCATGCTCCCAAATACGCACATGCTCACTCACCAGGATTCTGGAATAAGACTTACTGTTTCTTCTAAGATGTATACCATACAAAAAGGTCCTTTAGTTCTTCACAGTGCCTTCTTGCCTGTAAGACCGCAATTTCTTGCCCTAGCATCACCTTGCCCCACTGAACTGGCTGGTGCATTTTGTGATCCTAATGGGTTGCAAGAAGTTATGTCTGGTTTGAATTAATTTCACCAGTTACTACTTAAACTGTTTTTTCCTGTCTATCTGTATTTTTACCTCTAAACTACTGGAGTCTGTGGTACTTTAAACTACTGGAGTACCTCTAAACTACTGGAGTCTGTGGTTTTTCTCCAGCTTATAAATTCAGCTTTTTGAATGTCCTCTTAATTCTAGTAAACTCTTTTAGCTTGCTGTTGGTCATACTGGCTTCTTTCACTATATCAAGCCCTTCCCAATAGAAGATATGCATTAGCAAAGTGTCTCCAGTATTCGTTAGTAGTTTTTATGCTGTCTGTAAGGACATAATTTTCTTACCTACTAATTCTAGCTTATTTTTAAAAACTTGCCATTTTTTCCATAGCTCCACTCTATGAAGGTTGGTGCCTCATGTTGGATTATTTTAGCAAGCATTTCCCCTGTAGATACGTTGAATCTGAGTGTGTTATACCTGCTGTTAAAGACAACTTCTACTGAAAGGTTTTGCTTCAGGTGTCACTTGGTACCATTCCAGTAGTTGCACTTTCCCTTGTGGCCTTCCTAGCCACTTTCTCTGTAGAAGAGTCACTGATAGCATCCAAACATTTCACCTCTTAGGTCACCCAAAGCCCTTGTGCTTTCTGCCATTGCTGTGTCTCTAATTTCTCCCAAGTGATATCAATTATCACTTGCTCATACAACCCCATCCTTGACTTCAGAGGTTGTATGGATAACTTAGAGTGATCAATTTAGTTCTAAATGAAAAGAACTGCAAATACTTATGTGCAAGGAGAGATGTATTTACATAACCATTTCTAAAAGTATTGTTTAAGTTGACTGAGCAGGCAGCAGATGAAGGATAAAATGGGAGGAAAATGCCAAAATAAGGCATTGTAATTGATGATTGATGTGTCATTGATGAACAAGAAAATTGAGGTGATTTGATTGATTAGTCTTTTCCAAGTAATATTATATGTCACTACTTACAAAAGAAACTTATTTCTTACAGATGAAATCATTTAGAATATTCATATTCTAGTAACCATTATTTTTCAATTGGAATTACAAGATAAACTCTCTGCCTGTATTTTGCAATGCTGCTCTTCAAAAGGAATGGTGAAGGCTATTTGATTGGATTATAAAGTAGTTTAATTCTAAAATTTGCAA
This sequence comes from Promerops cafer, assembly GCA_013398275.1. Taxonomy (NCBI): domain Eukaryota; kingdom Metazoa; phylum Chordata; class Aves; order Passeriformes; family Nectariniidae; genus Promerops; species Promerops cafer. Next base: position 163,095 of record VZSE01008494.1, read on the forward strand.
ATTATCACTGTAATGCAAAAAGTATTTTGTGTATTTAATTTTATTAACTCTTTTATATTTCATGCTTTAATTAAATTCCAAAATATAAAGTATGTTTATTTCATACTCAGTACTGGAGCTGAAAAGCAGTCAGTATGCAAGTGTTGCTCATGACAGTTTATTCTGACCCCAGTTTCAATAAAATGAGTGAAGTGCTGATTTGAAGCCATGTTAACAGAGAGAATGGTCAAATTAATTTATTCCTTCTTAATAATGTGAAAGTATTATGAACTGAAGCCTGGAAAGTTTCTAGTTGGAAGGGGAAGGCGGGGAAGCAAAGTAAATACATAAAGGAGAAGTAGTAAAAGTAATAAGATAGGTAAAAAGAAAAGGGAAATAAAAGGTTGTTAGTTGACTGTAGTAGGAAAAACGTTGATGTACATACAGACTGGGGAACGAGAGGCTGGAGAGCAGCGCTGCAGAAAGGAACCTGGGGGTCCTGGTCCATGGCAATTGAATGGAGTCATCGTGCCCTGGTAGCCAGGAGGGCCAACCCTGTCCTGGGGGGCATCAGGCACAGCCGGGCAAGGGAGGGGATTGTCCTGCTCTGCTCTGCACTGGGGCGGCCTCACCTCCAGTGCTGGGGGCAGCTCTGGGTGCCACAATATAAAAAAGACACTGAGCTGTTAGAGAGTGTCCAGAGGAGGAGCACAAGGATGGTGAAGGGCCTTGAGGGGAAGCTGTGTGAGGAGTGGCTGAGGTTGCTTGGTCTGTTCAGCGTGGAGGAGACCTCATTGTAGTCTACAGCTCCCTTTTGAGGGAAACCGGAGGTGCAGACACTGATCTCTGTGGTGACCAGTGGCCAGAACCAAGGGAATGGCATGAAGCTGAGTCAGGGCAAATTTAGGTGTGATATTAGGAAAAGGTTCTTCACCCAGAGAGGGTGGTTCGGCACTGGAACAGGCTCCCCAGGGAGGTGGTCACAGCACCAATCCTGAGAGTTCAAGAAGTTTTTGGGCAACACTCTCAGGCACCTGGTGGGATTCTTGAGGTGTCTTGTGCAGGGCCAGGACTCAGACTTAATGATCCTTGATGGGTCCCTTCCAACTCAGGCTATGCTATGACTCTATGAAAGATTTTGGTAGCAAGTGGTAAAAGAAGATAATGCAAACAGTAAAAAAACCCAACAGTTTTGGTTGTCTGGTGATTCAGTGTGCATCTTCTTCAGATTGCCAAAAATGGCTATGCTGGACACAATGATGCTGTAAGTAGTTTCTGTGTAGTGTTCTGCCATATCTTTCAAGCCAGCATAGATCTCCTTTCAGTGTTAAATAACATCAGCTGCATTCCTTTATGAGAAGAGAGTGGATCTTTACTGTAATTTTTTCCTTATGTAGCTCAGCAAGCCACTATTCCCTCAGCTGTCAGTATCTATCACCAAAGAAACAGTGTATACTCCTCTGCTTCTCTGATAATCCATCTCAAAGTTCCTCTCCCTGTGTCATTGCGTGCTGCCAGGGATGTATTGTGTGCTTCTGAATCTGGGAAAACTACAAGTGCTACTTTGTGGTGAAAGCCCCAGAATTTCTTTTTCATACTGCAGTTCCATCCCCTTCATCATATGCATCAAGCTACACCTTCATCATATGCATGTAGAAATGGAAGAGATTCTTGTAAAGATCAATTTTCTGAGAATACTATGGTTTTGTGAGAAGTGTTACTCATTTTTTCTGACACATCCTCTGTGGAACTGTTTTGCTGAATGGTGTTTGAGATACATGCATATACAGAATAGTTTTGGGGAAGGGAGTAGGTGTTGCATTTTAATTCTTGTTTAGGAAGAGGTCAAAGATTACTAGTGCCTCATTTATGGGATCTGCTGTTTGTGAAATCCTTCAGAAATCAATGGTGTTCCTATTTAAAGATTTAAGTGTCTCTCCCAGTTCTTCACCTTTTTCCTCTTAGTCTGTGTTTCTAGGTTTGTCTCTGAAAGTAATGACAACCCCCTGTAGCACTACAGGCTGAGGACAGAGTGGCTGGTCGGTGGCCAGGCAGAAAGGGACCTGGGGGTGCTGGTTGAGAGCAGCTGAATGTGAGCCAGCAGAGCACCCAGGTGGCCAAGAAGGCCGATGGCATTGTGGCCTGTATCAGCAATAGAGTGGCCAGCAGGACAAGGGAAGTCATTCTTCCCCTGTACTCGGCACTGGTGAGGCTGCATGTTGAGTACTGTGTCCAGTTCTGGGCCCCTCAGTTTAGGAAGAATGTTGAGCTGCTGGAGCATGTCCAGAGAAGGGCAACAAGGCTGGTGAAGGGTCTGGAGCACAAGTCCTGTGAGGAGCAGCTCAGGGAGCTGGAGTTGTTTAGCCTGGAGAAAAGGAGGCTCAGAAGAGACCTTATCAGTGTACAACTGCCTGAAAGGAGTGTGTAGCTAGGTGAGGGTTGGTCTCTCTTCCCAGGCAACCAGCAACAGGACAGGAGGACACAGCCTTAAGCTGCACCGGGGGAGGTTTATATTGGGCATTAGGAAGAATTTCTTCACAGAAGGAGTGATTCGTTGTTGGAATGGGCTGCCCAGGGAGCTGGAGGAGTCACCATCCCTGGAGCTGTTTAAGAAGAAACTGGATCTGGCACTCATGGATGTGTGCCGTGGTCTAGTTGACAGGGTGGTGTTCAGTCATAGGTTGGACTTGATCTCAAAGGTCTTTTCCAACCTAGTTGGTTCTGTGATTTCCTTATATATACCTTATTTTAACCTTGAGATGGAGACACTCCAGTTATTTCTTTGTCTACCCCTGTGCAAGATCACACTTGTCATCCTGTCAGTCCTTCCCTATGCTAGGAACGTAGGTGATTGAAAAAGCTTTTCTCTCATAAATCTCCTGCCCCCTTATTTGTCAACACTTAGCCCAAGTTGCAGTACAACAGGGTTACTATGTTAATGTGTGCAACTGATGCCAACCCTTGTCATGCAGTCTTAGAGGTTCAGACATACAGTCAGAAAATTTTGTTGTCTCTCAAAGGTCAGATCTACTAGAGTAGCATTCAGTAGTCAGTAGTTTGGACAATACAGCCCCCTGAGAAGGAATAGATTTGCATACTCACTGGATATGAGGAGCAGGCCTTACTCTGTCAGTGTATTTGCAGTATTTTTAGTCTTCTCTTTCTGTGTTTTTTAACTCTTTTCCTCAAGTTTTTGAACATTCTTGCCCATTGATGCTCTGCCCTAGCACTGCTGTGTCTGTGAAATCAAGCTGGTTTTGTTTTTGCTGGCTTACAGCTCAAAACAGTTGGCTCCTCACCACCACCACACCCCACCTGCTAAGAGATCATCTGATACACCAGACCTCTAAATTAAGATACTGTGTGACTTGCAGGTTCTGAATTGGTGAGCTGTTCAGTTCATTTTCCCTGACAGTAACTGTTAGAAAGCAGTATGTGAAATCTGTGACGTAATGTTTTTTTGAATTTTACTGTGCTAAGCCTGTTCAATCGTCTAATCAATTACTACTGGCTGTGTTCTGAAGATGAAGCAGTTAAATTGCCACTGGAAACAGTGGAGTGAGAAATGTCTTCCTTAAGCATTTTGTAATTCTTGGGTTTAGAAATTTTGTTTGTTTGTAGGGATGTTCATTTGTTTCTTATTTATTATGGGTTTTTTTACATAAGAAAAGTAGTTTAAGCTCTTCATCTCTGTGCTTATCTCCGGAGTTGCAGCTAGCTCATCTCCAGTCAGCAGTCTGACATTACTTGTTTTCCTGAAGCAGGATCTATCAGTTTGTCCCTAAAGCATAATTGTCAAACACGAATTTAAATAACTCAGTACTGCTTTAAAATGACCAAGGAAGCTGCATGATTAGGGTGACAAGTCATGTGGCTGGTGAACAGAAGCACAGCCCCCTTCCTGCTCAATAAAAGCATAATTCTTCAGTCAGGGTTAGGGAAGTTTACTTCTGTAGTACCAAATGTGTAAGAGCATTATAGCATGAATATAAAATAATTAGTTTGAGTTATTTGAAATATGTGTCTATAGAAGGAAGTATTTTGTATATAAGTCTAGTCTTGGCACAGTACAAACAAATGTTAATGAAACATTTCTTGGGAAATGTTATTTCCTAAGAAAGCTTCCAAATTCATTTAAAATGAAGGTTTAAAATTAGAATGCAAGTTGGTATCTGAGCAGCAAAGGAAAAGCCTGATTGCTTCCTCAGTGGAAAAGTTTAGGAATGTGTCTGCAAGATTGTGGTGTTGTTGCAACTTTTCTTACCCCATTAATCAGAATGATAAAGTGGTGACAGGAGGTACTCCACTTGCATCCGGAATGTCTTCCTGATGTACCCTCATGATTGATGTAGTTCATTTTAGAGATGTCTGCAAGAGAGCAACATCAAGCACAGACTACTGTGATTGGAAAGAAAGATTCTGTCATAAATTCTAACACAGTAAAGAGAAAGTTGTTTGCTTTGCCAGGAGTCAGGACATCTTTCAAAACAGTTTTATGCAAAACTATAAAACAAAGGTCCCTTCTGCGATTAGAAACCCCTGTGCTCTTCCCTTAATTCAAAGGAGGTGAAACACTTCTCTGAGGGGAGTTTGTGTGACAAACTACAAGAGTTTTAAGATATTTTTATTGCTGTTTTCTAAGGGCAGTATGATCTGAATAGAATAAAGGGTTTTTTCAACTACATTTGTTAAATGGGAGTTTGCTGCATACCTGCATTTTCCAAATCTACTAAACCTGAAGATGATTACAGACATGATATAAAAAGTCACAAATATTAAAGTCTGCATGAAACATTTTAAAATCTCTCATCCTCCCTCCTTTTTTTTTTTTTTTGTGTCCTCTGTCAGCAGGGTGTTGTAGAAGAGTTAACAATAAGCTTACAAGTATCCTTAGGTATTTTTTTGCCAAGCTTTACTTGTTTCCCCATCTGTGTAAGAGCCACCCTTACTGGAGCATATCCCTGTGGGGACCTTCTGAGCAGGAGAGTAGCCATATGTCAAGGCCAGAGCTGGCCGTCAAAATCAGAGTGTTGCCTCTTTATTATGAGAATGCCCTTCCTGTAGACAATTAAATGACTTTATGATAATTCTAAATCACTGTATAGTGATGTAAATAAGATGTATGATGAGACATTATTTATGTAATAAGATTGTTGATTTTAATAGCCTTTGGGATGGCAAATAGAGAATGAGAAAAACGCACAGATAAGGATTTTTATCAGGTAGCATTATATAAAGATTAGGCAGTAGGAAACAAAAACAGGAGATACTAGTTTTTAAAACAGTTCCTGCAGCTGTTATTAATCATGCAGATAATGCATAATATAAGATGGTTACATAAGATCCATTGGTTTAAAGTTGCCCTTAAAATGTGTAATTTCAATCTGAAATGAAACTTTCTTTTGAGGCAGTGGCAGCATTACCATCTGAGAGCTGCCGAAGACCCTTTAGCAAGATAAGGGAAACGGATGGTGCTTGGAGCTAGAACTCCCACATTGCCTGTGGACAGTTTGTTGAAACAAATTTTCAGATTTTAGCAGAAGCTGCTCAGAGCCTGCAGCACTGGAGATCCCTCAGGACCCATTTTGTTTGATGCAGGTGAACAGGGGATGGCAAGTCCAAGGTGGCTGACCTTGAACAGGGGTCATCAAATCAGCTGTTGGTAATGAAGCAGTGCAGAAATACCTAAGGCTCACTGAGAACAGTATCAAATCTAAAAAATGCATTTCTTGTATTCCCAGGCAACACATTATCAAAAGACTGCAGGCAAAACCACCTACCTTACTATAAATAGTAGCTATACAGGTTGACAGCGATTGCCATCTTGTGTACTGTGATGTTCCTTAAAGTGCTCAGTACCTGCTTTGGCTCAGTTACAGCTGCCATAAAACTTTCAAATAATATGAGCATCTTGCATGATGGTGTACTTTACTTAATAAAAATGGAGTTATACTCTTTTTAATTACGCTAGCAAGTAAGACAGTATGAATGGCCTGGTAACTGTGAATGTGAGTCTTGGAAGGTAAGTGCCCTCTAAGGATTTTTGTTAGTAAGTCTTGCCAAGTTTTGCAAGATATGGGAGGAGGGGTTAGTTGATAGCTTTATTAAATATGTTTTCCTAATATTAAGTAATTAATTTGATACACCTTTCAGGTGCAGTAGACATTGCTGTCAGTGGTATTTAGTTTTTACTTCCCTGATGCTATATAAATAGTATGTTAATTTTAAGAATCACTCTCTACTGCCATCGTTCACTTTTTTTTTTGAGGGCTCATAATGTCATCTAATGAGTAGTTTATATAGCACAATATTATCTTTTAGGTACCTAGATTCTGTAATTAGCATACAAAGTTGTAACTCCAGATTAGTATTTTTACCTATTAAATCTATAGTATTAATGAATGCTCTTTCTTATGAGAAAGGAAAAGAAGTTTTTAAAAATCATGGAGACAGGATCTTTCTGCTTTCTCCTTCCTGAAGCATATGTAAGCACAGCATTTATAAGAGCCATTCAGCCAAACTAATGAGCAACTGGGAATGCTGGCTTGTGGATACAGGGGGAGCAGCACTCCAGGTTGTCTGCTCCTGCACGTGTGTGTATTCACTTGTCCTTGCCCATCAGTTCAGTGGTCGCCCTGGCCCTCTAACTCCCTGCCTCTCCAGCACTGGGTGTTTGCAGTTGCAGAGTTGAAGCATGCTGCCTGGTGGAGATCTCAGCCCTGTCTCCAGGGATGGGCGCAGGGAGCATCAGTTGATCGTCCTTGGAGAGGTGGCCGCAGCACGGCACACAGCTTCACTGAAGCTGCTGTGGGCCACAAGGCAAGCCCACCAAATGTCAGGTGCCTGGCTGCAGATAAATAATTTCTGGTGTGCTGGGCAAGACAAGATACTCTGTATTTCAGTCGTGGGACTGCGGTGTCTGCATGCCCTTGCTGGAGAGGAGAAGGAAGTAGCTCACCTTTCTGAAAGACAGGGATGTAAGTTGTCTGAAGATTTGGGTTAATGCTGATTTGCTTCATTTATGCCATTTGTTGTGCAGCTATAAACTTGAAAAGTTTTGGGTTTCTTCTCTAATTAAGTTATTTGTCAAATGCAGGTCTATTAACCCTAGAAATAAAAAGTGCACAGTCCCAGCCTGAGTCATAATAGTTTTTCTTTTAATTTTAAGGAATGAGCAAGACTCTGGGGTTGGGTGTCTTTATTGAGAACATCTCTGTTAATAATGTTTCCTATTAGTAAAGCATCATTTTGGAAGTCTGCCATCATTGTTTTAGAAGTGGCACGCAGACAAGAATGGATGTAGTTTAATTGTAGTGAGGTTAAAGGATCCTGCAGTGTTCCAAACATTTAATGCTTGTCTCCAATTTTTCTAGAGTCTAGACCTTTGAATAGACAGACTTTTCTTTAGTCCATTTCAAATTAATTTCAGGTTTTCTGAGTTACTAATTCAATTGATAAAACTGGATTTAGTAACAAAACCAAGGCAACTGTCAGAATAAATAGTACTGAAGTATTCTGCAAGTGTCAATAGCAGCATCATCCTTATCCACATTTTCGTTAGTGTTTATTGTATGCAGAAGAGAATTATTTTATAATAGGGGCAGATATGAAAAGAATGTATTGCCCTATAGAGCAGTCTAAATTGTTAATTCAGTAGTAGAAGCCTTAAACAGAGTAATAGATGCTAATAATTTGTGTGGTCAAACAACTAAAAGGTTGTTGGACATGTTTGTTGTTACTGGTATTTTGTATCTTGGAAACACTCTGGGAATCTTCATGTTAGGAATGTTAGAGGTCTTTATCTTGAGTATAGATAATTTTGACGACAGGTCTTATGGAAACTTGCGTAACTACTTCCCTAAATTTATTGAGCTTCCAAGGTGTTTTTCTAAGAGATACCCTGTGCTGTCATTTCTGATAGTACAACCTGTGTCCTCAATATGATACACAGGACACTTGGTAGTTGTCAAAGTGGTTACTCTTTCTGAAGCCAAGTAGCAAAGTGTTGAGACTTGAATAAAATATAATACAGACTGCTCCCAAGTTATGGACATACTAAATATGTGTTCCTGGAAATCCATATTGTTTATGGATCTATAGTACTTGCTGCTGTTTATCACAGATGAGACCGCTTGTCTTGATTTTTTTGTTTTTTAACCTCTTGATAATAGTGAAATGTGACATCTCCCCTTGTAATACTGTATAACGATGTTTTAATGCTGACAGTAAATCTATACTTGGCATAATACAGTCAGATATGTAAGTTTTCCCATGTTTCAAGCTGCTTTATGTGTAGGGTTTTACTGTGAGAAAATTGTATCAATTGGTTGCATGCCACGAAATAAATTGCAGCAAAGATCCCTTTAAAATCCTCTGCTTCTCAGCCTTGGGAAGGAGAAAACAGCATCATCCATTTCTGGAAGAAAGCAGTCCCCCAAGGCTGAGACAGCACACAAAATTGGTTTCATAATAAAAAGCTTTTAAAAATAAACTTCGAGGGGAATGAATTACTGTTGTCAACTCAAAAGCTTTCAGTTAAAATTCATATGAGTTAGCAACGGAGAATGGTGTTATTACTCTTATTATGCAGCCAGGTGCATTACTGATGAAGACCTGTATTTTGCAGGAAACTGCAATCTGCATACAGTTGGCTCTTTGTCTTACCGCAGCACAGTACAGAACACATACGGATGCTTTTTTGGTGCAGAGATGACAATGATGATAATGATTTTTAAAATTAGCTTTAAATTAAGAGGCTGTTATTGCCTTAGGGGTGCTTGTATTCTTACCCACCTTAAGGCACGTTTTCTTGGTTTGACAACAGAAGGAGCCTGCATGTGCTGTGTATTTGTTAATTTAGCTAATCACAGAAGGGCACTTTAACTTATCTTGGTGCAATGTATAAGAGAAACTAAGGGTATTTCAATGGCAGGAAGTACAGGACTTCAGATTGGTGTGGCTCTCATTCTTCATCCTCTTTTGTTTTGCAGTCCACTCCTTTACACTTAGCAGCTGGCTACAACAGAGTTCGGATAGTTCAGCTTCTGCTTCAGCATGGTGCAGATGTACACGCAAAGGACAAAGGGTATGTAAAATGAATTGATTTGTTATCTGTTTGCAGCAGTGGTTTTGTATTAGGCAAGATAAAGAATTATTTCTTCGGTTCATGTTGCAGCATAATCTCAAATAGTTGCCTAAGAATGTGATATTTGCTTCCAAAATCTGAGTGTGCTTCAGATTAGTTGTGATTGCACTTGTTTGAAGGCTTCTTTTACACCTTTAAAATTTTTTCCAAACTTTTATCTTTACTTCCATTCACAGACTACCCTTTGAAATTACAGACTAACAGCATTATTTTTGGAAAGGCTATGAGGAGAAAGATACAAGGGCTTAGTGAAAGATGTGGATTGAACAACTTATTTATGGTCTCATTATCCTGTTTCACATATATGGATGTAATTCCAAGTGACATCAGTGTAATGCTCATGCGCTCACAATTAGTGGTCCTCGTAGACCTATCTTCATTGAAGCTGACAGCAAAAATCTAGATATAGTAGAGGCTAAACTATTCTATTTTTGCATTCAGGCTGGTAGTTATGTAAGATATCAGCAAAGTGCACAGCTGTCATGAAATGATACGTGCTGTGTGTTGTTCTCAGCCATACATTTCTGATCTCTAAGATGATGATTTTCATGGTGGTTGGATTGGAAGGCTTGGTCCTAACATTGCAGAAACTGGGCCCCTTGTTAAAGGCATACATTTGGTATTCAGAATCCATAGAAGTCAGATATGTGTGTGTGCTGTCGCCAGCAGCAAACCTGAGGCACTTCCTGTATTTTCATTTTCTGCTGAGTCCAGCCTAGTGTTAGAAGAGATTTTAAATTTTCTTAGCTTCTTTCCTTTTTTTCCTTTTTCTCCAAAACAGTCCTAAGTGTACTTAAAGTTTGACTAACTGTAGCTCTTTAACCTGTCCATTTACCCCAATTTTTTTTTAACAGTACTGTTGTTAAATGCATAATGACATATTATGCAAGTCAAAAAACAAAAATACACCCAAAAAACCCCACAAAAATCACAGTAAACCAAAACATACCACAACTCCCCCCCCCCAAAACAGAAAACACAACGAAACACCTTCGCCCCTGCCCCCCCCGCCAAAAACCCACAAAAAATAAACCACAAAAGTCCTACAGTAAAGCTCCATATAATACCTATTTGGGTAGATCCAGCATTATTTAAGCAAGTTGGAGATATTTTGCACCTTTCCAAAATTTCAGCAGCCATTGGTAGAAAATTGTAGTGTACATGCTGTAATGAGTTTTGAACAATTTGCTTGGAATGTATGAAAGGTAGTTAAGTTGAACTTGAACTCAGAGCTGGAGCAGGAGGGTAAGGAAAGCAAATAAAGAGAAGAAAACCTTTCAATACTTACTCTGTACTGAACTTTAAAACAACCCAAACATATTTAGAAACATCTAACATCCTAGTAAGCTGCCACTTTTTTTCAGTGGCATCACACATTTAGAACCAATGTGGTGTTTTGTTTTACCTTGCTGTTTCTTATTTATACATAATTTATAAGTAAATAGGCTATAAATAACTGTCACTTTTCATTTAAGGAGCTAAATTAGGCTACATTGATTTTATAGAACTCTTAGGTTCTCTTCAGTGGAGTCAATTCAGAGAAAGTGCTTAGGAATTTTTCTGTAATTTCAAAATGGTCACCACTTCTAGTTACTCCCAAAGAGAAGCCCAGCCAAGGAAGCAGCTCTTTCTCCACTGGTCTTTCCATTCCCTTACAGCTGTTGTGCTGGAAGAGGGGAGGGGATGCTGCAGAAGTGGCCAGGTGCATTGCTGCAGCAGTTGTCTTTGCTGACAGGCCTTGAAGCCCTCAGTCCTCTGAGATGACCATCATTTTGGAAGGGGGCAGGTTTTTTGAGTGCTCTGTGGAATGGATGGTCTCTCTCTGTCTCACATGCGCACACATAAGTTGTAATTAAGAAAAGTAATGATGGGAAAAAAGTCTTAAAGATTTCCCCCAAACAAATTTTCCTCTCCTGTGACAAATGTGTTGCTGCTTCTGAGAGCATCCACCTTAAAATGAAGTTTATTTAATTGCTGTCTACTACTTGCTGTACTAATTCTTTCTGAGTTGGTTTTGCAGTCCTGGGAATTACCCTCTGTATTTTTCATAGGTATTATGGGGTTAATTATGGTTTTCATATATTCTGTGTACTGATCTGTTGAGCCATAACTAGCCTGTCATGCTTGGCTTGAATTAAACTCATTTTGTCCTCTGCAGTAATTGCCCATCTCGCATCTCCTTTTCAATGCATGACTTTTATTCCATCTTGTGCTTGTGACTAAATCCCTGTTATTTACTTTGCTAGTGTCATTTTAAAGTATGGCCTGCAGTAATATAGCACTACAAAAATTACAGGGACTCTTAGAAGTATCTTGAATAGTTAAATAAGTTATACTGTAAAAAAATGGAGGAAAATCAGGTCATTCCACAGTCTAGAGCAGCAATTTGAGTCTACTTTCTATGGATATTTGTACATCTTCATAAAATACCCAGGAGTTAATGTTAGTGTTATCTGGGGAGTTTTGCCTTTCACATTGCATTTTAAACAGGAGTTCCTATTTAGGCAGAAGCAGAACACTGTTGAGGAAATTGGATGTGGAATGGACTTTCCCCCCTCCTTAATAGCTTCAAGAAAGATCACGTCAAAGCCAGTTGATGCTAGTCTTAATGGTATAATTAAGATTTTAAACATCTGATAAGATTTAAACATTAAACATTTGTGGCCTGTTAAGGCAAAAATACCCCACAACAAAAAAACCCTCCAAAAACCAAGCAACAAAATGCCACGTTTTAATGCCACTCTTAAGTAATGTGTTTGGGGAAGTCAGATTTTCTCATTAGTTTCTAAATCCTAATTTTAAAATACTTAACTACTTAAATATTTCAACTTTAATTTGATCTTTTCATCTCAGTAGGGAGAAAATTGTTCCTCTAAAAATGCTGCTTTAAAAAAATTTCTCATTTGCCTTCTTCCATGCAGTGGTCTTGTGCCTCTTCATAATGCATGTTCTTATGGACACTATGAGGTTACAGAGCTGCTGCTTAAGGTAAGCACAAGGATGGAAAGTAATTACTGTTGATGTAGACAGTAAGATGAGATATGAACTGTTTATGTCGGAGCTGAAAAGTAAGATTCTTTTTTTCCTACTAGTAGCAGGTTTCAAACATCACATTGTCATCTCAGAAGCCTGCAACTTTAGCTCTTTGTTGGAACAGTATATGTGGTTTCTTCTTTATCTAATTTCTTTGGACTGATAGTAGAGTTGAATCTTTCTGTTCAAAAATTAGCTCACACAGAAATTCCAATTTTTTTTTGCAGATTCAACAGTATTTTTGTGTATGCTGGTATTTTTAATTAAATTTTGTGTATGTGTGTTCATACGTGAGTGATTTGAACCAATTTTTATAATGAAATGAAAATTTGTAAGCCTTTTAGTTGTTGATTTCTTACTAATCCACAGCTTTTTTGCTGTGCTAGCATGGTGCCTGTGTGAATGCTATGGACCTCTGGCAGTTCACCCCGTTGCACGAGGCTGCTTCCAAGAACCGTGTGGAGGTCTGCTCCCTCCTGCTGAGCCACGGCGCCGATCCCACCTTGGTCAACTGCCACGGCAAGAGTGCGGTTGACATGGCTCCAACGCCCGAGCTCAGGGAGAGACTGACCTGTAAGTGTTTACAGACTGAAAACACTTGTTGGTGGGTGGAAAGGGATGCTTTCCTTCCAGGCCACCTTCCTCGAGCTTCAGAAGTGGATGCAAAGCAGCGGAGTAGCTGCAGCTGTGCTGCGCGCTTTGAAGTGCACAGGTACCTCTGATACGTTGTTTGTCATATTGTCTGGTTTTTTGAAGTTCAGAATTACTGAGGCACTGCTGAATCAGTTTCTTTGGGGTTTTTTTTATGTTTAAAGTCCAGTTCAGTCACCCAGGAGCCTCTGTATTGAGGCTCTGTATTGCATTTAGAAACTTGCAGGAGGTAGGTAGCTTTGGTGTGCAACCTTGGAGATGGAAATTCCATCGCCTTCTGTTGCAGTCTTTGCAATCCTTATGCTGTTTACAAGCCAGTATTTCAGCTCTAATTTTAATTTGTATGCCTTTGCTTTCCCTCTTTGGGGGATTTGTTTCCTGACTCTTATAAAATGTAAAAGATAATTAAATGAGACATATATGGAAACAGAGCATTATGAAGTTACAGAAAACTTCTTGAGAATTAGATTCTCAATTATAAATAAGTTTTTGGTTTTGTCTCTCACCTTTCCAGTTTAACAGAAGCCTCCAGACACTAATAATGTGATCCTGCACTACTCACAATCACAGCTAATCGGGTTTTTGTCTAGTCACTATTCTTTGAAGGGGAAGAAGTCACGTGAGATCATGTGCAGCAGAAAACTTTGGTCTAGAAGAAAAGAGGAGGACATTAGTATCTTTTAGGTACTTCTCTACTCTGAGTCCTGGGCTAAAGCTTCTGGCTCTGAGGAAGGTTAATTTAGCATTTATTTAAATTAGCAAGCAAAAAAAAAAAATTAAACCTTGGTTTATTTCTGTATTTAGAGTTCCTCAAGAGCAATGAGGGAATATTCATGTCCACTAATATCCACTGAATTTGTAAACAAATGTGAGCATTAAGTCAAATTTGACAGTATCTTGATGGGATAGCTTGTATTTGCATCCCAAAATATCATGGTTTTGTGTTCTTGAGTTGTTTGGTCTTATACTTTGGGAATAAAGTTACATTATATTTGTTATTTCAAGATTTATTTGCACTTGTGCTTTGAGTAATGCTTTGTTTACAAAGAAATTTAAACCAGACATTAAAACAAAGGTGGGAGAAGAAAGCCCCTCGTTAACAAACTTAAGATTTCAAGCTTGCTTATGAAACAAAAATATTTATATTTTTATGGAAATTGAGGTATTTTTTTCTCGTTCCCGGGGTCAGATGTATTTTTTGCTAACTTGCCTTTTGTGTGAACATTTTGAGAGAAACACTTCTTTTCAAATTCAAAGTTACTTAAAACTAAAATGAACTAGTTGCTGAGCTAAACAAGATTTGGAAATAGCAAAATTAGCGATCTGTACTTGCAAAGATATACCTGCTGTCAAAACATGTTTCATCTTTGGAGCAGACTGGGTTCAAATTCTTAGCTAGTTAGCTTTCTTCAAGACCAATAGTTTAATATTTTATATTTAAATTTTATATATGTATTATTGTTGGTTTTGTTGTTATTGTTGTTATTTATAATTTTATAGAAATTACATATATACTTAGGCTTTACAGTGAATTATTTGTCATGCAAATACAATAAAGTTTTTGACAAACAACTGTAATGCTTTATTTTCTTAAGAATAACTCATAGTGTTGTGCTCATTTGGACACAGATGTGGGTAATGTAGAGGTCACATATGCATTTTATGTCAAGTGGGTGGAGGATAAAAGGGGGAAAAGCAATAAGGATTTAACTCAAGGAATAACTTGCCCTCTCCTTTAGCATGTCCCTTTGGTTTCAGCAAAGCTTCCTTCATGTTCTGTGTCCCAGGTCAGACATGCAGACATGCCACCCAAAGACATGCAGAGGCATTCCTCTTTCCTCTTAATTGAGTATAGCTGTCTTTCTGCAATAACATTTATAAATGTGACATTTTACTGAATATTGAATGTGTCTTTTTCCTCTAACAGATGAATTCAAAGGACACTCTCTACTGCAAGCAGCCAGAGAGGCAGACCTAGCCAAAGTGAAAAAGACACTTGCTTTGGAGATCATTAATTTTAAGCAGCCACAGTCGCATGAGACTGCACTGGTGAGATTACACAGTCAATCTATTTGTTTTATGATAAATGTGCTGGGAGCCTGGAGTCAAGGAGTTTTACTTCTACACTATGAAAATACATTCATCATCTGAGATAGAGAATTTGGCATTGAACACTTTCTATACTTAAATAAAATCACCATTATAGAAAAAACATCATATAATTTATCACTTTTTTTCCTTCCTTCTAGTAGATTACAGAAGCTCTCCAGCCACTCTTCACCTTTCCATTTTTCACTTCTCTTGCATTTTTTCCTATAAACTTCTTTTTTTGTTGGTCTGTTGCTGTGGTTTTTTGTGGAGTTAAATTTTATTTCTGTAGCCCAGTGTTTCCTTGTGAGCAAACTTGGATTACAAATTTTCTTCATAGGATATGTAAAATTGTGGTGAAAATAGGTGTATATCACAGGGTCTTAAAGGTTTGCAATAGTACTGACAATACCTCATTAGCTGTTGAAACAGGGTTCTTTTGAGACTTTCCTGGCATTATCCTGCTCTTATTTAATTGTTTAAAGAAGCAGTGGAAGCAAAGAACACAGCCAGTATCCCAGATGTTGTGAAGACTTTGAAGCTGAGACTGATGGTATTATTAAAACCGCTATAGTTATTATACTTTATTCCAATGGAACATTTTCTTCCCAGTGGCAGGTCTCAGCTGCAGGCATGCATCTGCATATTTAGTGTTGGAAACATTGTGATTGTGATCAGAACATTGTGTGTTGGGTACCAAGCATCCACATGCTGTTTCCTCTGCAAAGGACTCAGCATCTTCACCTGAAGTTAGAAGCAAGATAGACAAGAGAGGTTTACAGGCTGAATGTGAAGACAGTATGAAATTTGGGGTGATATTATCCTTTTCTTTCTGAGGTATCAGCTGCTGCTATGTGGCATCTCTTTAGCTGTGTAATGATCACTTCATAGTCCTGTGATGTTCTTTGCTCTTTTCCACCTGCTGATTCTGCAGAGACAGCTGGACCAAATGGGATATTTTTGCTCTATTGATGTATTTGGTTCACTGTTAACTAAGTGCTTGACTGTGATTTTTCAGTTTTTGGCTGCTACATATGAGATTTCCAAATTGTCACCGGTCCAAATGAAAGGACTTAGTTTCCAGGATCAGATGAGGTTATGTGTAATCTAATTGAGCTATTCCTGCCCAAAGCATGATAACGTTTTCCATGGGCTACTAGGGTCTCTTCTGTATTAGCCAAAAGGCCAAAGCAAGCACCTGATGTAGGTTTTAGTGTTGCTTTGAGGTTGGCAATACTTCAGCATTTGTGTGTTTCAGGGCTCGTTTATCATAGAGGCAGGAAATAGAGGCAGGCTATTATCTGCAAAGCCTTAAAAATGCTGCCTCTCTTCAGAGCACAAGTTGATCTTAATGTTTATTTACAAAGCTTGCCTTTGCAAAATTTGGATGTGCCCTGCTGATTAACAGCAGTGTGGTGGAAGCTTGAGTGAAAGTTCCTTTATAATGAAGGTTGAAACTGGACAGAAGATGGTTATTGGTACTAGTGCTAGCTGTTAGCATTGGGTTTGGGGTCTGTCTAATTGTAAAGGCTATTGTTTTGCTATGGGAAAGTTAGAGAACTCTTCCAGGAGACTTTCTACCTTTTATGGGTTATTGGTTTAAAATGTGAATAAAGATATAAAAAGAAAAATTGAAAAGTTGCTCTTATTTCTCATAGTCTGCTATCTTGAGATGTCCAAACTTGAAATAAGCATTTCTGGAATTGATTCTGGAACCATGCTGGTAATTCCAGGCTTCAGGAATGCATTGATAGGGCCACTGTTGAGAAACCAACAGATGCCAACCACATTTAGGAGAATAGTTACACCTAGCAAAGGGCTGTGTGGTCCCACAAGAGCAGGCATGAGCATTAAGAAGCCCTGTGTTGAAGGGTGTATCTTTCTCATGGCATGGGAAGAAAGATACTCTAAGAGAAATGTATTGACTGTTTGGTTATTACGTAATCTGTACTTGGGTGCATGACACAAATGGCCATTAGCAAGGTCAGTACACACTGGAACAGAAGAAGAAACAAAGGGACAGTCAAGTCCTGTCAATTTGACAACTGCAGCACAATCCTTATCGATCCCTTTGGAGACCCTCTGTAAAATGTTAGGCTGTTTCAGACTCTTTGTCTTTCCCTCCTTTGTTCATTATATGTCAGCTTTGTCCTGTTAGCTCATTAATGTAGTTGGGACCATACTGCTTTTTACCTAAGTGACAAATAGCTTTAAAATTAAAATTGTTTTTCTGAGTAGAATAATTTAGCATTGATCACTAACCTGTATTTTGTTCAGTATGATGAATTCTGTTTGTAAATTTATAATTGTAATTTATAATTAAATTGTAATTTAATAGTCTGATTTTAGCAGAATAATTAAGGGATGAAGTAATGTATCTTTAAAGTTCTTTATCATCTGTGTAGTTGAAATATGCTTTATATTTACTTTTTTTGCAGCACTGTGCTGTGGCTGCTGTGCATCCGAAGAGGAAACAAGTTACAGAACTATTGCTCAGGAAAGGAGCAAATGTAAACGAGAAAAACAAAGAGTAGGTTTCTGAAATGTTTGAGTTTTCCAAAGGCCTCTGTCATACTAGGAATGTAAAACTAATACATCACATTTTTTTCCCCCCTCTAGTTTCATGACACCTTTACATGTTGCAGCTGAAAAAGCTCATAATGATGTCATGGAAGTTCTGCATAAACATGGAGCAAAGGTAAATATACTTTCATGTATTTTATTTAGGACAAAGGGCAAGAAGAAGGGTTATGCTGATTATATACCGCATAAGTTTTTATGATAGTTACTGCTTTTTATTTGGTATGCCTTGTGCTTCTTGTGTTAATCTTGAAGTGTGTTTCATCTGAAATAAGTACAGGATCCTCAGGAATCCCATTGGAAAATGACTTCTCTCCAAGTAACTGAATACAGGCTTTAGGAGTCTGCCTTATTCATTTTTAAAGAACCTTGATATAATTTCTAATAAATGTGGTTATCTAGGTGCCTCGTGTTGCTTTATCTTATTGGCTTGAAAATATCCAATGGCTGAGGGTACTGACACTGAATTTACTATTCTAATGCTGAGTATTCCTTAGTCCTTGCTTGCTTCTTATTCTCGAGGTCCGATTGTTTTGCTGTGCCCTTTAGCTCTTGATAGGTGCTGACCTAAGTAATTTGTGAGCTTGTGAACACATTGTTCAGCAAGTTATTAAAGGCAGAGGAAGGTATAACTAACTTTATTTAGAATGTGGTTTAACCATCTTTCAGAAGTGTTTCGGAATGATCTTTCTACAAGTTTCAGCAGCAGACTTAATATTCATGGTAATGATATACATCGCTACTTATTTTTCTCAGAAACTCTTCCTGATGGATGCTTTCTCTGCATTGGCTAAAAGGTCTCCTTGGTTTTGTTTTGAATGGGGCTTAGATTATTCTTTTTAAGTGCTCCTCTTCATTCAGGGAGCTAGAAATGAAGAATTCATTGTTACGAATTATTACCTGTTGTATTATGTTATTGTCTGTAATAATGATCAAGTGTCACTCTTGCTGGGATAGGAGATATGAGCAATGTAGTTGTATGCACAGTTAAGTGTTTCTATTTTGAAACTATGAATTTTAATTTATAAGCCTGTATGAGAGCTCACTGCCAGATATCTGATTCACTTCCGTAGTACTTTATTGGCATCATAAAATAGATTAACAACAATACCACGTCAGAGTCGATTGTATTTGAGAGTCCTAATGCACTGGTGACTACTAAGTTTTCCCTAAGGGGGAAAGCAGGGCCAAAATTCTTGATTATAGTCATTAAAACTATTGGTTATTTTTTTCCCAGATTCACTCTTAGTAGCATACCTATGCCTTGAAAGTAAAACAAATTCATTTTGCCATAGGAGTAGATACCTCGTAACTTTTATGAATCTGCTTTTGCACAGGAATTCAGTACTGGTGGTATTTGGGTAGGCACTGAACTGGATGTGCTGGAGTTTCAAATGTACTGATACCAAAGTACTATCTGCTTTGAAATACAAGGAGCTTCTGTGTGCTGCTGCTGTACTCTCCTTATTTAAATTAGTGCTCCCTTGGAAATCTCAGCTGTAGTCAGGTTTAGGAGTAAGCTCAAAGATGGCATCCTTACTAGAATGGACCCATTTTGTTTTGCTAGTAGCACGTTCTGATGATAGCTTGTAGTTCTTTTATCTCCTGAAGCAAATGATCCTAAATCATGATCCATGAGTCTCATGATCCATTAGTCACTTGTGGACTGACTAATGGTGCTGAGTGGTGCACAGTTATCTACAGAATGACACTGAGTGGTATGTTCTGTCATTTATTCCATCAACAGTATGCAAATAGAAGTACATAGTGATCATTAAACCTCATTCTTCATTCATATCCCATATCCTATGTTATTCTGAGGATAGACCATTCACATTTATAATCTAGCAAAGCACTTAAGTGCATGGCAGGGGACTAATCAAAGTTAATATTAAGTGCATATTTCCATACTGCAGTGGATCAGTGTCCAAAGTTTCTTAGCTGTAAAACAGTAAATAACGCACCCATAATTTTTAATGAGGGGTAGAGCAGTAAGGCTTTATGAGGCACTTTGAAGTTCCCAGATGGCATATGCTCAAGAGTATTAGTTAGTTAACTGGGCATATTTAATCACTCTAAAATGTTTGTCTTGCTTGTATATTATCATTTGACCTCTTGCTCATGCTTTGACTGTAGGCATTCGGTTCATCAGGTTCATCTTGACATTGGTATTTCTTTGTTTCTGACTGTTGTGACATGGCAGCTTTTGTTCCTGAAGCATGATAGAGGTTTTGATGTTTTTTTGTTGGGTGTTTGGAAGTTTTTCTTAATGTTTTCTCTTTTTGTGTCTTGAATTTTAGTTACTTCATAAGATGTAATCAGATATATTAAGGTCTTTGATCATGTCTGGTTGCATTTTTTACAAGAGAGGGTTCCCATGAGCTGGTGAATCTAGTCCCCCTGCGATAGCAGCCTCCCAGTGAAGATCCATTTGTTCTTTGAACTGCACCCTCCTGCTTTTTAAATACCTCTCTTCTTATTTCATGCTTCCTTCAGTGAGGTATTTGCAGTGAACAAACTGATTCTTCTTAGCCTTTGTTTTGGTAGGCTAAAAGTCTCAAACACCTAATCTTCCCTCATAAGGGAACGTTGCCTATTTCTACTCATCCTTATAACCCCTTCTCTTTACTAGAACCAGAGGAAATCTTGGAATTCAGGCAACAAGAATAGAATTCATTCCCCCATTGCCTTCCATGATGGCACTTCCATACCTCTGTTGTAAGTGCCTGACTGATGCATACTGGAATCGTATTTGCCTTTTTGATAGACATAAGACAGTAGTACTCAAATCCTTCCTGTAATCTTGCAGTGCACAGAGAATCTTGAATTTGCTAATATTTTATACAATTTTACACAATTCTCCTGTGCCAAGATCATTAATGCAAATAGTAGAACAAAATTATCCCACAACTAGCCACAAAGCAGCCTTCCCCTTTTCAAAATGTTCAGTTCTTCCATCAAGCTCTATTTTTTCAATATAAAATAAAATAAAATAAAATGAAAATTTCCACTGTGATCTCTTATAAAATGCCTACCAAATGTGTATGGATGACACCCACCATGTAGGGTTTTTTACTTTGCAGCCATTTCTTCTGTCACATGAGAGGTACTGTTAAAGCCACCTTTAATCTCCATTCTGGAAACCACTACTGATTACTGAGAGAGTAACAGTTTGAAAAAGATGTGTAATTAGGGCTTCAAAGAAAGTAGGACTTCCTTCTTCTGAAATTCCATGACAAAAGGCAGACAACTGATCCACAAAATAACCAGCAATAATAGCTTTAGGAGACAAAGTCATATAAAGTTCTGTTTGAAAATAAGATTGAAAATAATTTGTGATTGTTTTAGCATTTTATAGGAAATTCTTATGTTTTCATGAGGAGCAGCTGGGTCAGACAGCAAAAATGAGTTCACATAAAGTGAAGTATGTATCTGTAGCCTTTTCTTGTTCTATGGAAAGGGCTAAAGCATGATAAAGACTTGCTTTAGGGAATTTGGGATGAACAGGGGATGATTTGTGGTCTTGGAGCTGGATTTAATTATCCATAATGTTATCACTGTGTAAGTTTGCTGTTTGAAGTATGGTAGATGATAATAAACAGTGAAGGACTGCTTGAATAACATGTGCTTGATCGAGACTTATTTTACAGAAAGAGCATCTGAGAACATCGATCTCTTCACTCTGGTGACCAGTGACAGGACCTGAGGGAACAGCATGCAGTTGTGTCAGGGGAAATTTAGGTGTGATATCAGGAAAAGGTTCTTCACACAGAGGGTGGTTGGGCACTGGAACAGCTCCCCAGGGAAGTGGTCACAGCACCGAGGCTGACAGAATTCAATAAATGTTTGGACAATGCTCTCAGGCACATGGTGTGACTCTTGGGGTGTCCTGTGCAGACAGGACCCATCAATAATCCTGATGGGTCTCTTCCAACCCAGGATATTCTGTGATTCTATGATTTGTTTTGGCAAGAATTAACCTACTGGCACGCAATTAACCATCATTAATGCTTATTTTGGTGTGTCTTGCTGGCCCTTACTGACAGGACAGACTAGGTTCCTAATTTGAACTGTGACGAAGTCCTTGTGCACATTAGTTGTACATCAACGTGTTACGTCTAATCACTTGAGTTTGCAGAAGTTGACTGTCAATTTAAAGAACAGGTGAGAAACCTTGACATTTCTTAGAATTTTCTTCAAGAATGTTGATCATAAATACTTGTGGTTTTAAATGCCAGTTTTTCCTTGTTTGCTTGCCCTGTTTGTGTGAGACAGCATTTCACACCACTGCTTATTTGATGTGGAATATTCTCAAAGTACCATATGAAAAATAAAAGCAGAGCATCTTCAAAGAATCCTCAGACATAAACAATTTTTATTAGACCCATGATCAAATCTTCAAGTGCCGTGATTTTATCTTTGAAGATGATCAAAATCTTTAATTTAAAAGATAATTTGAAGGTGGTGAACTGGTGAAAAAGAGAGTTTCATCCTGTTTCGTTGTATTACTAGATAATTGAATATTTCATATGACTAAGTTCTTGTCTGAATTTATAGACACATGGGAAATGAATGTGTTCAGAAAGACACTCAGCTTTTTAGCAGTGCAGGAGCAAAGGATAAGAGTA
This sequence comes from Promerops cafer, assembly GCA_013398275.1. Lineage (NCBI taxonomy): Eukaryota > Metazoa > Chordata > Aves > Passeriformes > Nectariniidae > Promerops > Promerops cafer. The sequence continues at coordinate 185,199 of VZSE01008494.1, forward strand.
TTTTCTGAACAGGAAGGATTGTTGGAAAGAAAGACCTGCAATCATGCAAGTTCACTGGTATCTTGGGCAAGTGCAGAGATGTCATGAATACTCTTTAATTATTATATGCCTCTCTTCTGCAAGAGAAAATGAGCCTTTATAAGGTCATGTCAGAGAGATAGTGTCCCTATTCATGATGGCAGCAGAAATGAATTAATTCTGCTCTGCTGGGAGGATCTTGCTTTATGCATCTTTGCATAATACAGTTATTTCTGTGCATTGGAGTAGCATGTTGCCAGCCTTTCGTGATTTGCAAATGTTCCCCATCTATCTAGACCCACACAACAAACTCAAATGTTTTTGAATAACCTTGCTGTGTAACATTCACTTCCAACATTTCAGGGAGAGGTATGATTTTCTCAGGGAACAGTAAGAATTGAAAAATTAAATTGCCTTTCAGAAATGTAGCAGATTGTAGACTATGATGGTTAGCAACATAAAGAACTGAGGTCTGTTGTGGTTGGCTAGTTCATCTTTCCGCACTGCTTAGACATCCAAACATCCTGACCTTAATCTTAAGCTTTTATGTAGAAGAGGTAATTGTGGAACATCTGACTGGATGCTATAGGAACTCTCAGAGTGAAACTGTTCCTTTTTTCCCTGTTTTTTTTCTGCTGACCAAGCTTGAAATTGTCACCAATGCGTCTTCACTCCTATGTTTATTGTTAGACAAGACACAAGACATTCTGCAAGCTTGTCTTCAGAATTAATGCAGGAGAAGAGCAGTTAAAACACATGCATTGCAGGGAGGGATACTGTGATATGGAGCTGCTGGTAGAGCACAGGTTTCACATGTGGTTTTTAGAATGTACATCTTTTAGAATGATTTCACAGAGAAATTCGCAGTGCTTGGAAGCTGTTGCTTACTGTGCTGCTGTTTGTAGTGTCAAGGACCACGAGGGATATATAGGGCACTTGATCTTGATAGAAAGCTGATATAATTATGAAGTCTTGCAAAAAACATTTCCTGAACACATCTGAGCTGTTGAGCTGCCACAAGTGCCTGGCAGCCAAGGGAATATTGCTGAAACTGTGTACACTTCTCCAAGAGAGCAGCAGTGAGGGAAGGGAAAATCTCAGTAGTGTCTGGTGATATGTGACCATTTCCATTTCTCTACTGTGTCTGTTCAGGATGGAGAAAAGGAAATTAAGGGAGAGAGAGGAAAGAACAGAAAGAAGTCTGCATTGGAAAATACTGAATAGGACAGTATCTTTCTCTGAAAACCCTTATTTAAAAACTCTTTTCAATTGATAACTGTATCCTGCTTTTGCGTTGCATTTTGAGCAATGGAATGACTGCTTTCATGCTAAAAGGTGAAGAAATTGGATCCAGGGCCAGTGCACTGTGGAATAAAAGCTGTCAAACCTGTCATTTTTAACTCCTTGCAGAAAACTTGTCTGTAAGATAATTCAGAGCTACAGCCCTCTAATTTTAGACTGCTTATAAAGGGGATCACATTGATATTTATCTTTTTTTAAGAAATGCAGCTGGAACAATCTGGCTACTCGGGGCACAATTAAAGCAGTACATCTTGCATATTTCACATTTCGTCAAACACAGTTTAGACTTTAGCTTTGAATTTGAAAAGGCACATGGTTTTGGACCTGGTATTGAACATTGTTGAACCCAGGCATATGTCTTACCAGGTCTGATTTTTATAAGACTTTAATCTCAGTTTTGTATTTCAATTTGTAGTGCCTAAGTTGATTTTCATGTGGAAGTAAGTCCTCTTGCTTTAAGCCTTATTGGAGTATATTCTTTGGTTGGTTTTAGAGAAGTGGTGTGTTATTGGTGAGAGAAGATTTGCCCGAAAGTGAACGTATTCCCAATGACATTGTCCTGCAAAGCCTAGCTCTGCTCCTGAGATAAAGTGCAGCTGCATTTGGTGCATGCATCCCTCTGTCAGCTGCAGCCCTTTTTGTCTCAGAAGCAAGCAGGTATTTCTTCAAATGGCTGATGTTTTTCTGCCAGAAGAATTGATTGTTGGGAAAGATAATGGTTTAGAGGTGAAAGGAGACCTGGATAAGACATATGAGATGATGGCTCTGATGACTCTGACAGTGTTCTTTTCAAATGAATATTAACATTTTTTCCAGGGAGGTTGTCAGTATTGAATTATGCACAGTGAATGCCTTGCTGCTATTGCTTCTACAGTTTGTTCAGTATAGGCCTGTTTAACATAGGAAGTCAGTATTAAAGAATACATTACTTACGATTTTCTTTTCTGGGTGAACAGAGCTACTTTGAGAATCAGCTACTTTGAGAATCCACAAATTTCATTTCATTTTGCTTTTACCATCACTAAACGTTTGTAGCCCCAGAGTTCTCCTTACCTCTGTGCCCTTATCAGTGGTGAAAAGTATCTGGTGTCCTGAAACAGATGAGGGTCATCATCTGAACAAAATGATGGATTCGGGACATTCAGCATCTAGTTAATATTTATGATAGCAGTAAGTTTTTTATTTGAAACAAAACTTTTAGGGCAATCCCATTAGAGTGGCATGAGCTGAGTACAGTTAGAAGAAAGCAGACCTATTCTCCTGTCCATCTTACTGCAAGAGAGGTTTGTGATCTGAGAAATTCCTGCCCTATTAGTCTGTAAAATAATTTCAGACAATATTGAATCACACTCTTCGTTATTTATTTTGTTGTTCTTTGTTCTTTTCTTTGACTCGATATTGCACTATTGCAGGTATTTTGCTTAATTTTTTTACCCTGTCTGGTAGTAGATCTTTGCATAGTTAATTTCACTTAGTTTTAGATAAATTTCATTTAGTTATAGAATATGTGTCTTAACCAAAATACTTTTTCACTGGTTTCATGGAAGGGTAGTAGGGTTTGCATGCTACATTTTAGGTGAGAAATAGCAAGCAAAACCTTTGTTTGCTGTCACCACAAAGATTTTGAGAAGGTAAAAAGGTGGCTTTTATACTGTAACAAAGTTTATTATGCATGCAGTTCACAGCCTGCAATCTCTAGGCTTGGAAACAGATAACAGGTTCTGAGTTGCTTGCAGAGAATACAGAGTAGTTCTGTATTTCATAAAGTGGTAAAAAAGCTGTTGGGCATTTGCATTTAAATTTGTCATGAATCGCTGCTCGGTACAGAGTATCTTCTTGAAAGGTTATTTTCATGGGGGTGTTTTTCCGCTTTTTAAAGCTCTCTATTATTCTCTTCCTTTTTTTGATAGTGCACTGGGAGAGATGCTTCTAGTTATTTAGCTGCTCTGTTAGATCTTGACAGATGGATGTGTTTCCATTATATCATATTCTTTGAAAATGATACTCCATTTTGCCTTTTTATACAGCCTTGTATTGAGAAGAATTATATCCAGTTGTACTTAACATTCATGTAAAGGCACAAAAAGTGAAGAGGAAATGTTTGTATCCAACTTTTTTCCCCTCACTCCTTCATAGAATTCTTAATTTGACTTTCTTGTTTTGCATTAATTCTTGATACTGGATGATGTTGAGTTATTCTCCTTCTGACAATGACAGATGGTAATTTTGTTAAAGCTGTAAGATCTTTAAATTGTTTCGTAACAATTTATGTCAAGTTACCTCTTTCTCCTCCTGTGATAGTTTGTCTTTTCTTGCACAAGGTTGGTCTTCATAAAATTTGTCAAAAGCTTGGTCACTATTTCAAGCATGGTTTTGGGGATCCTCCGTTGTCTGCTAGCCATGGAAACAAATAACCTGTGTTGTTAAAAGACAGGAAAACATCCATGGTAAATTATTTTTCCTTTGGAGTGTTTGCCTCTTTTGTCATTTGGTTTTGCTTAATTGCAGTGTAGAAGAACTGATAGATAAATTTGTATGCCTGAAAATTCTTCTTATTGTTCTTCTTATTAAGGACGGGGACAGGTGCAGCGTTTTAATTACAACAGTGTTTTAGTTTATATTTCTGCTGCTTTTTCAGATGAATGCACTGGACACACTTGGTCAAACAGCGTTGCACAGGGCTGCGTTAGCAGGGCACTTGCAAACCTGCCGGCTGTTGCTGAGTTATGGCTCTGATCCCTCCATCATCTCTTTGCAAGGCTTCACAGCAGCACAGATGGGAAATGAAGCAGTGCAACAGATCTTAAGTGGTGGGTAAAAGTAAAGGCTTGTGTATTTGAACTTCAGCTTCTCCCTTTACAGCTTTGAATCTTGTTTCTTTCTCAGTGCAAGCAACTTGCCGTAGTTTTCTCATCTCTCCTTTCTGCCATCAAGTGCACACAACTACAGTATGTATTGTGTCACACTTGTCAGAAAATAAATAAATAGCTCTGCTCAGTTCAGTGATTTTGTGCAAATCAGGAGGAAAATAACCATCTTGTAGATCTAGAACATGCTGCTGTACAAAGAGATTGTAGGAAGGCACATGTAGGGAGTTTTGGGATTCTTTTGGTAGCAAGTTCCAAGGCAACTGGAATATTGCTGACCATGTAAGAAACCTTCTTCCCTGCATCAGCTGTTAGGTACTCTGTACTTCAGCAATCAGAAGCAGAGTGTTACTGGCAGAAAAATACTGATAGTTGCTCAACTCTTTGAACTTTTACTTCAGATCTCTTGCTTGTCCAGTAGAGAAAGATTTTATTGTGAAAGTGCTCTGGGTAGTGCTTAGGTAACAATTTGTTTATATCTTCCATTAAAAAGATGAATAGATGTTTGAAGAGGGTGCCACTGTTTTTCATATAAGTGCTTAAGGGTTTGCATCCTCTTATCCACGTTACATTTGAATTTTTGCAAGTACAGACAAGAATAATTGCATCAGTAGCTACTAAAGAGCAAGTAACTCACCTTACAGTGAGACATGCAGGTAGTCAAACAAAGGCAGATATCCAGATAGATGAGAAGACCCATAGTAGCTGGAAACTCCATTTCCTCTAGTGTTTTCAACAATATTGCCTTAAAACAGGACAAAACAAGGAAAAAGCATTTTACAGCAGTGCAAGGAAGGACTGTTTTGAAGTGTACCCACTCCTGAGATGTAGGTGGTTACATGAGTAACGTTACCTGTTAAAATGTGCACATGACTGTATGTATGTGTATTGAGAGAGAAGAATGTTGGCAGAATAATGTCAGCTTTAGAGTCAAAATCTGACTGATTTTCTTTAAAACTAAAGCTCCTTATTCAGACATTTTGGCAGTATGAACTTGGAACATCACAACCCCAGCTGCATTTTCACAAGTAACAACAGACCAACTTCACCCCCCAGCTTTGGAAAATATGTTGAGCACAAGTTAATTCAACTTAAGTATCCTAAGTAATCCTAAACCATCTTTTTCCCTGTGTAGAAAGTACACCTGTGCGCACATCCGATGTGGATTATCGGTTGTTAGAAGCGTCCAAAGCTGGAGACTTGGAAACTGTGAAGGTAGGTTTGAACAGTTCATGTGAATTTTCTACTTTGCATTGCTCTGCTACATGAGTTGTGGAAACAGGGCCCAATGGATGGTAAATCATAAAAATGGGAAGTTATGGATCTTTCTTTTTTTTTCCTTCTAGAAAGTAGTACATTAAGATGTAGTGAGGTGTGTTTCTCTTGGGTTTCTGCTTGTTTATTCTGCCAGTCCTTCACACAGTCATGTCTTCGATGGACTCAGATGTAGCTATAATTCTTTGAAGCAGACCTTGTGATTCTCAGAATCACAGTTTAGTAGAAATAAGCCCTCAGGTACATGATTCAATCAGATGGCAAGCAAATACTGTTAATAGGTAGCAGACTTCATATTTTAAACCATCCTTAATCTGAAGTTGAAGGGTCAGGCCATGGAATCCCAGCATCACAGGAAGGTTTGATCTTGTTTTTGATACTTGCTCTGCAAACAGAACAGCCTGCAGGTGGACTACTGTGCATACTTTCCCACCTTGAACTTCAACATGATATACATTAATATTCAAACAGCAGCAGTTTTGTGCACCAGCAGCTCCTTTGACTGCTAAGCTAAATATTTCTGGTTTTCTGAAGGCAGTATAGGCCAGAAATGGTAATATATCTGGAGAAAGTTACATGGTCTTGAATCTGGTACTTGATGATGTAGAGGTTCACCCTTCTTATTCATTAGGAACATCTTCACACTGCTTCTGTCATTTAAGTCTTGTTTGTTGTAGAAGTACTTTCAGCTGTAAATTTAGAACTGCTGTTTTTTTTAACTTTGCATAAGTGGAAAGAAATTTCCTGATACTTCAAAAAATTTGTATAAGTGGATCAAATTTTGTGTTGAGGTCTTTGAAGGTGATAGTTTAGTTATTTTTTCTTGGGTTTTTTTGTTTCACGTTTTGTTGTTGCTGTTTGGTTTGGGGGAGTTCCTTATTAGTTTTAGTTCTGTACTAGATTTTGGGCTCTTTTGTCTTCACAGCAACTTTGCAGCCCTCAGAATGTGAATTGCAGAGATCTGGAAGGCCGTCATTCAACACCACTGCACTTTGCTGCAGGATATAACCGTGTATCAGTGGTGGAGTATCTTTTGCACCATGGAGCAGATGTGCATGCCAAAGATAAAGGGTACATTTCATTCCTTGACATGTTCTGCTCTTCTCTATTCGTGTGAGGCTTATACCCCACCTATTTCTTTTGCTTCAGATTTCAGTGACCATTGTGTTTTTCTCTTGAAATTTTTTCTCTTTCCTCCTTGTTCTGTATTGCTCCTGTGCTCTAGGGAGATTTATAGACTATTACAGCATGCTTTGGTTTTTGGAAAAGCCATTATCAAGTACATACCTGGCACTGTAATACATGATGCTTCTCTTCCCCATTTTGCCCATTTTGGAGATTTTGTTTTGCTTAAAAGCAGCCTTTAACTGCTTTTAGGTGATCTAAAATTATTTTTGCATAAAATGTGGTAAAATACCAGGTTTATCTGTGGTCATTTTTCTAATTATGTTAGCTTTTAAGTTAGTTATTTTTACAGTTAATATTCAGCTAAATTACATGAACCATTTACAGGTTTTTGCATTAATTGTGAAGCAGCATGGTTATGTTCACTCTTTTACTCCATGTATTAGTTCAGGGTAGGGGATAATAAATTTGCAATACTGGATTTTCAGGCTACCCTGGAATAATTGTTTGGATATCTTTCTGTATCTATCAGATGTGCAGTACTTACTAATAACTGCACTTCGAACACATTATATAGTGTTATGTCTTTCTTGAAATTTACACTTGAATATCCAAACTCAGAACAACCGTGAGTCTTGCAATTTAGTTTTTGTCTGTTATTAACAGCATTGAAGTTGCTTGTGGAAGCTGTAACATTGGGGCTTGCTAAGTATTTAAAAGTCTTGTGGATGAGAACTGAAGGAGGATAATTAAGTTTTAATTGATTTTTTTAATAGAGAATTAAAACCATGAAAACTGGAAAGACTGAAAGATAACAATGATGTCTGGTGACAGTGGGGAAATCTACTGATTTCATATAGGATTTTATTCTCTAGCTATTAATGCTTTCTCTTTGATTAGTGGCTTAGTACCCCTGCACAATGCCTGTTCTTATGGACACTACGAAGTGGCTGAACTCTTAGTGAGGCATGGTGCTTCTGTCAACGTGGCAGACCTGTGGAAATTCACTCCTCTACATGAAGCAGCAGCAAAAGGAAAATATGAAATCTGCAAACTGCTTTTAAAAGTACGTGCTGGAGATCTCAGATGTGTCTTTAAATGCATATATATTTATTTTTTCTGAAGATTAATTAGTGCAAAGTTAATTGCATTCAGTGAATTCTTTGTAGTATCTTTGAATCAATTTTCATCTTGCAATTGTCATATGGTTTCTTGTGTAATATCATTGACTTAAAAAAGAATCATCAGTACAAATACTGTTTCCAGCTCATGCATTAACACTGTTAGCCAAGTAGGACAAGACTCTGAAACTGGAAAAACCAGCTGAATTCGTGAACAAATGAGAACTCCCTACCTTGTCCTATTCATCCCTTTCTGAAATAGCTACTGCATTTAAGTAAATTTTGTTAATACTTATGCAAGAGTGTGTTACAGAGCGATAGTGGAAGGTGGGTCCTAATGCTGTTTGGCATGAGAGAAATTTAAAACTGTTATGTTAATGTTTAATTTATCAAGCTCTGGGAGGAAATGCATGTTAATATACTGTGGCATAAATATTCATTATACTTAGAGGAAGAGCCTGTAAAATGTATGAGGTAATGCGAAGATGTTTCCAGTGAGAAACATGAGTTTGAGAAACTTCTTAACATAAGGTCAGATCCTGCCCAGAGAGGGTGAAAGAGGGCGCTAGAGTAGAATTTCTTGCCAATCCTATTTCCTCTTTCAGCCTTGCCTACTTATGTCCCTCTGAAGCAGAACATTTAAAAGAGGAGAAAGTCAGAATATGGATAGTCTTAAAATAATGAGGATCTTCCCCAGCCACTTTTTATTTGCTGCTGCAAAGCCCCACTATTTCCCTCCTATATAATTAATTATTTCACTTGATTACCAAAAAAGCAGTCAGAGAGAGAAGAATGGTAGTTTGAAGCACATCTACAGCAGAAACCAGACGATATTAAGAGATGTCTGTGGAGTAGGCCTGATGGTGGCCTGGAAAGTACACCCTAATAGAGATGTTAGCTCAAGCTATAGGAACACTTGTAATCTCTCAAGCACAGTGTTGCATTATAGACACTGGAGATCTCTGATCTTTTCTGGTCATTCCACGGGGAATTGACCCTTACTTTGTCTTCAGAGGATCCTGAATGGATGTACAACAGAAAATAGAAAAGTGCTGAAATTTATTTCTTTTAAAATCACTCTTTCACAAGATAAGAGCTAAATATGCCCTTAAGGTGACACAGATGTAAAGTCTCTGAGTGTCTGTGGATGTGTGCTCACACTGCAGTTTACTCAGGGTTTCTCCTGCTGTGTCTCCTATGCCAGCTGGCAGTGTTGTCAGTTCTGCTGAGTTGTGGATGTTGAACTTGACCCCTCCTGGCTTGTGCTCCTTCTCTCCTGCTCTGCTTGAAGAAAGAAACAAAAGCAAGCAGGCATTTTGGAGACAGTGTCTTTTTTAATCACCTTTCATTGAAATTACCACCTTTGTTTGTTTCTATGCCTTGGAAGGGGTCTCAGAAGACACTGCCTCTTCATTCAGATATTTATTTTGGGGCATATTTGAATGGTTCTAATTTTGATGAGTTTTAAATTAAGTGATTTCAGGTCATATCTTAGAGAAGTCATAGCAGTCTAAAAAGCTTTGCGCAAAGAACGCTCTCTTCTTAAAAGAACCACAGATGTGGAAACTGGTTCTATGTAATCAATACTCTGTCCCTTTTTGTCCCTTGCTCTCTATCCTTTACACCATGAGCACAGTTCTACTGCTTCCAAATACAAAGCAGTTAATTCCCTCTGTTCTCTCATTCCCAGTCCAGTGGGAAATGGCAGGGTAGACTTGCTGGCAGGGATTGGACCACTATGTTTGACTGTTCCAAAGAGGTCAGCCAGAGAACTGTAGCCCCAGCAGCTGCCTCTGCTTTATGTATCTTTGTTTTTTCCCACTGCTGCTGAGAGTGAATACGGAAGGAGCTGTCCTCCCACAAAACTGAACGTGGATGTGACTCACACCATATGCTCTATGTAGTTGTATGATCCCCTTCTCATCCCCCAGTGCTCCAGTACTGTGTTCTTATCACTGCCTGATCTACATGTTTTACCAGCACAGATAGCAGTCATCCAACTCCACTTGTCCACCAAATTTTTTTTTCACTTCTTTCAAAGACCTATGAACTGCTTAAGATGGTGCTGTTATCTATTGGAAAGTGTAGAGGAGAGTATTTTGCTAGTTCCATTCTGCAACAAGTGCCTTTCGGTATCAGGGTGACATTTAGTAAAACTCAGAGCCTGGCTTTGCTAGCTCAGAAAGTTGTGCTCAGGAAATACCTCTGCCAGCCATTTGATGCCTGCCAGTTTTCGGGAGAAGGGGAGGACTGGCAGCAAGATACTTGCAGTTGGCTTTCCTTTCACGCTGCTGTGACAGTAAGAAATAGCTAGATGCAGGAAATACTCCTGAACATAGTTCAGCTACAAGTAGAGCAGGGACAGCTCTTGCAGGGGGCTGCCATTCTTGCCTGTGGAATTGAGATTCACACAGCTGTGTTTCAGACTAGTGCTTTTAGGCCTCAGCCTTTTGAATTTACTTTCATGTGCCTACTAATCTGTACAATTATTACTTCATTATGGTAGGTCTGCAAAATCCCATCTTGTTTTGCAAAATAGTGACACACTTATGTTCACTGCTCTGCACGTGATTGTGACACTAGCTTTCCATTTGCTCTTTGCAGCATGGAGCTGATCCAACAAAAAAGAATCGAGATGGGAACACTCCTCTAGATTTGGTGAAAGAAGGGGACACAGATATCCAGGACTTACTGCGAGGAGACGCTGCCTTGCTAGATGCTGCCAAGAAGGGGTGCCTGGCACGAGTGCAGAAGCTGTGTACTCAAGAAAATATCAATTGCAGAGACACCCAGGGAAGAAATTCAACACCACTGCATCTTGCAGGTGGGTAACGTGCCAGGTTTTCAAGGCTTGTATATTTATGGTAGCTCTACAGATGTAATTTGCCAAAATCAGGATTGGTATAGAAAGGGTTTCACAGAGAATTGTCTTGTACAAAGAGTTAACTATAGCACCTGTATTTCAGGAGGTAATTACAATTACTAGAGAAGAGGAACTTCTGCAGTTGAAAAATTTCCTTAGCTTTTCTGTCTAATATTTTTCTTTAGTTTAGCTCTCCTAATACCTAATTTCTTTTTCTGTGCTTTTTCTACAGCTGGTTACAACAATTTGGAAGTAGCTGAATACCTTCTTGAGCATGGTGCTGATGTTAATGCCCAGGACAAAGGAGGATTAATTCCCCTACACAATGCAGCATCCTATGGGGTAGGTGCAGGCAGTCCAGCCATGAGTAGAACAGCAAGGGACTCCTTGAAGTCATATCCAAAGCTGTTTATTTTGCAGCTGTTTTGCTGTGAACATGGTTTAGGTTTTGATGAAGTATTTGTTGGGCTAAGTTGCTGTTGTGAGTCCAATTTGCAGTCCTGCACATCAAATAGGACACAGATTCAGGTGCACTGTAGCAGTTAAATGCTGCAGTTTGGAAAGATCACTACAATGTAGCTTTTATGCAGGCAAGCAGATGCACAGGATTGAACAGTTTGGGGTGATATTTGAAGCAGAAAAGACCTCAAGTTGTCTCTGAAAGACTTACATAGAAGGAAGAGAAAAATACCAGGGGATCATGTGCAGATGATGACAGGGAAGTAGAGGTGTGTTACATCTGGTGTTTGGTGGGAATCTATTGCTAGAGTTGAAGGACTACTGTGTTTGTAATGTGGTTGTCCTCCAGGGCAAGCCATCTGCTGCAGGAGGGGTGCAGTGACAGATTCAAACTATTTTGGATGGGGCAAGGCCCTCTTTCCTCCATATAGGAGTAAGCATCTGTGTCCCAGTTGCACAGATGCCTAGTAGATTGTGTATAAGTAGTTGTTAGTTGTGGACTGGGTGAGAAAGAAGTCTCTTGTAAATAATTGTGCAGAGACAGTGCTTGAGAAGCTCCTAGCACTGTGCTTACAGTCAGAGAGAGGATCTGAAGCTCATGAAGTAATGGGTTTGATGGTCTCATGATATGCTTTATCTGTTACTTACCTGGTCCTGGCACAAGTACAGCAAAGTCTGGCAGAGGTGACCATAACAGAATCATGACTGCTTTTGTTTGCGAGCAAACGAAATAAAAAGTGCAGTGTTCATCTTGTTTTTAAAAAGAGCATCAATGGAACTCAACCTACACCATTTGTATTGGTTCTTTACATCACTCTGGGATCCCAGTGTCCCAAAGAGCAAAAAGCCTCAAATCTTGAAGAAAGATTAGAAATGCAGCACAGAATCCTTTTACGTTACAGGGTCCTAATACCAAGTAATATTGTTTATCAGCATCTGCCATAAATATTAATTCCCAGGATGTTGCTAAGATCTAGAGATAAATTCTGTCGGAAATACCATGTTCTTTTCTTTGGCGTGAGAAAACAAAACACACATTTTACACAAACCTGAAACATTGCTAATTGGCATAGAGAAACGTCAGAGATTGGTTTTAGCCTATTATCATTTCTAAAAATCGGAATGCCAATCTAACCTGGTTGCCTTGTGTCCTCTAGGAAACATTAAAAAGGCAGTGCTTGGTGCTTTTCCATCAGCTTATTTAGTTAAGAGTTGCTGCATACCTTTCCTGGCATCCCACACTTTTCTCTGAGCTGTCATGAGCCTGTTCAGATCTCTGTGATGGGAGATGAGTACTGGTTTCACAAGTTCATAGCTGGCAAGTTTCACAGGCTCTGCCTTTTCCTCATAAAGTTTCTTCAGTTCTCCCACCCAGCACTTCATGGTGTGTGTCCCTCAATAGGGCTTTCTGTGGCAGAAAAATCACAGGAACAGCAATTGCTTTAGAAGTTTGGCAGAGAGGAAAAATAAAGTTGGCAGTATTTCCAAACCACACTTGTTCAGAGACTAGGCTGTTTTATGAGAGCTGCAAAGAATCACTTCATTGCCATAGAGGGGAAAAAGGCAATCCATTGGCAATTCTTTGTGCTTCTGCTTACAATTTCAGTGTTTCATGCTCCTACCCACTCATTTTGATTACTTGCTTTTTTTTTTTTCTTTGCTGTCTTGAACAACCTCTACTGGTTAGTCGCAGGCAAAAATTTCATTTGCCGGTTTTCTCTTATTTTTACTTGGGAGACTTCAAGGACAGTATATTGATAGAAGCATGGGGTTACAAGTTCATTACTTTTATAACCCATGTAAAACAGCTGTTCTTCGTGACACTCATAATACATTTTATCAATTACAGCTCTCATAAAATACGATTGAAGATAGAACAGGTCTGTGCTGCCACAGATGAGTTTCAAGTCTTGCAAGAAAGAAAGTACAACAAAGACTTCTGTGTACACACAGGGGTGGCTCAGTAGCACAACACATTGATCTTCAGAGCTTCTAGTATTGTGTCACAAAAGTTGCAGCCCAGTAAATTTACCAGTTTAAATTTGTCCACAAATAATTTCTTTATGCAGGGTTAAGTATTGTGTCTGTTCCTGCAGCTGGCACAAACTTCATGCTATGTACTTGGGGTGATTCGACAGAAATCTGCTTCTGTGCCTGATCCCAGTTCTTCATGTGCTGGTGAATGATCTGGTAGTGCAGACATAGATGACTGTGGAGCTGCAGTATAAGTTGGTATCTTGAGAAGTCTGCTGCTCCTGTGACACAGGAGGTGGAATGAGTTACAGCAAAGAGAAGCCAGAGGAGTCTCTAGGCGCCATTACCTCCAGCATGAAAAAGGACTGTGTATTTTACCAGTGTCATGTTGATTAAGATGTTCTTGTGTTTTCCAGCATGTGGATATAGCAGCACTGTTGATCAAATATAATACATGTGTAAATGCAACAGATAAATGGGCATTCACACCTTTGCATGAAGCTGCACAAAAAGGAAGGACACAGCTCTGTGCTCTGCTGTTAGCTCATGGAGCAGATCCAACCATGAAGAACCAAGAGGGTCAGACACCACTAGACTTGGCAACAGTAAGTTCATGTTAGCCAACCACAGGCTGCTCTGGAGGATGTACTCTGCATATTAAATTCATTTCTATGGCTCCATGGCATCAGCAGTCCTCAGCTTTCATTGTGCTGAGGTGGAGAGAGAAGGGCATCTCCTGAGTGCCTCTGTGGCTTTTTATCCATGGAACCGAGCATTTTCCTTTGGCTGAAATCTTAGCATGGCTTGTGATTTAAGGTTTGCTTCTCCTTAAGGATTCACTCCTGGGATCAATCTCCTCAGTCCCAGAAATAAAACTCTCCGAAATGTCTCTGATGATGCTCAGTGTATGTACTGTTGGTGATTATTTCTTTGAACCTAGGAGGAATACCAGATGGTCCTTTAGAGGAATGGGAACATTTAGTGGATTGTTATGCTCAGTGCCTTCATATTACCTCAGTTCATTTTTAAAAAATTAACTCTAAAACAATATTCCAAAGAATTCATTCTACGTCCAAAATTTGTAGGTGGCTATCAAACTTTTTCTAAAACTGGCATCTGTAAACTTTCTTGTAAATGGTTTAAAAGCCTAATAAAGTTATATCAACATGTATGCCCCAGCTTAAGCACTCTTGATGGAATAGATAGTGCAACCAAATTGGATGCTGTGTCTGGTCTCAGTGCAAGTATCTTTTAGGGTTATTGATTTATTTATGGAGAGTTCAAGAAATATCCTCCAGAGTAATCTGAGCTCTAGAAAGCTTGCTTTGTGATGAAGTATATGAAAATTATTTGATTTCTCTGGGGAAAGTAAGGATGTCTTAATCATGTTCTACAAGAACTTTTAAGGAGGAAATTCTTGAAGATGAGGGTGTTGCTTAATTTAGTCAATAAAGGCTAAATCCAGCTGTTGGCTAAGATCATACTTCTCCTGAGCTCCTATACTTTTTTTTTCTAACCCAAGGGATGTGATTATAGCAAAGGTGTAGTGTTTCCACTGAAACCTTGTTCCAGTGCACATGAAGTTGAGCCTGACAGAGAAATTAAGAAGTGGCATTTCCTGTCCTAGGTTCTGAAGGATTCCAAATAAAGTTGTTGCATTGTTTTCCTTGGCTTTAGCACTTAAAAAGTCTTGTGTCAGAAAAAGATTAGATGTAGCTTCTTACATACCTTTAGAAATGGGGAGAACCTGATTCACCTATGTCTTGAGTGATGAATCAAAATGTTCTTGCAACCGTGAATTCCCCTGTAACAGAAGCTGGCACTTTTCTTTCTAATAGGGAATAGAACAATCAAATAAAACAATTAAAAATTATTTCCAGAGATCAGTGACTTGTGATAGTAGGACCTCATGTTGGGTGTTCTTTCTGTTTTTCAGGCTGATGATATCCGAGCTTTGCTGATAGATGCGATGCCGCCAGAAGCTTTGCCTACGTGCTTCAAGCCTCAAGCTACTGTTGTTAGTGCCTCTGTGATCTCGCCAGCATCTACACCATCCTGCCTCTCTGCTGCCAGCAGCATAGATAACCTCACAGGGCCACTGGCAGAACTGGCCGTGGGAGGGGCATCAAATGCTGGGGATGGAGCAGCAGGAACTGACAGGAAGGAAGGAGAAGGTGCATTTGCTGCTGGACAAGTTTACATTGCCAGAAGTACAGTAGTTTAGTATCAAAATAGGCCTTGGTTTATCTGAAAAGCATTTCTGAGTAGCCACAAAATACAGTGCAGTTTGAACTGTTATCTGTGTTTTAAAGTGTCTGATGCTTGTTAACTGTTCACTGTTAACTGTTCATCTGTGTTTGCTATCAGTCATTAGGTCTGACTACAAATGCAGATCTGATTAGGTGCCCAGATGTTCATTGACATTATGAAGAAAATCCAGTGAGAACTATTTTGATGAAGGAGTTATGATTGTGATGGCTGGGGATTTTCCCATCACAAAAAAGCCTTTTTAAAGTCTTTTTAAACCCTTTGATTAGTGTCTGGAGTCCATGCTTTAGGTCAGAATCTAAGGGGGACACATAGCAAAAATATACCCACCTTTCTTTTCCTTCTCTTTGCACTATGAGCCTGTATTTGTCACAGATGGTTTGTGCTTTTGGTAGTTGATTCTGGAGAGGGAACTGTGATGAGATTTGCACAGAGCTTTGACACAGTGGAAGTAGATTTTTTATTACAGACATAGACAAATTGATTGTAAAAGAATCAGAGTTTGGAATTTTGAGAGAATCAGTGGTATTACTTGATTTATTTTTAAAGTGGTTGGTTTGGTTTTTGTTACTTCAGATGTATGGGATATAATGACTTGTTTCTTCTCTTATAGTTTCTGGTCTTGACATGAACATTACCCAGTTCCTAAAAAGCCTGGGTCTTGAACACCTTAGGGACATCTTTGAGACAGAACAGGTAAGTGGCAAGCCTTATCTCTATTTCTGTGTTTAGGAGATAAACTAACATAATACATTCGAGTGACATTTTCTTTTTCTAATTGAAAAAGAGAAGGAAAAAACCCACACTTCACATCTACAGAAAAGCAAGTGTGTTTAAGTTTTCTTTTAGTTTTCTGCAAATGAATTGCCAGATACAATATGGTGAAGTTGCAAAACCTATGAAAATATCTTTTCTTGTTGGATTCAGGTGTCAAGTAGTTTTCACTCTACACATACACTGTGACTTCCAATTTGACTTGTATTCTGAGAGTTATTTTGGACCTTGTGAACTTTGAACACGATGACTATAATGAAGTTAGGTTCAAATGTCGCCTGTGTTTGTTCTTTAGCAGTCTGGACAGCCAAACAAGCCTTTCACCACCTGTAGTGCTACATGTGATACTTTGGTTAGACCTAGGAAATCCTCCACTTTGACTATATGCTGAAATAAAAACCTAGCATGAGACTAGTCACACTACAGAATGCAGAAGCTACATTTCCTATTAGGTTAGGACCATAGCGTTAACTGGGATTTGCCAGGCTGACTTTGAAATGTCATTGAGAAATAGGGGAACAAAACCTGCAGATTTATCAATAATTCACAATATATGAAAGGAGTACAACTAATGTAAGTTTCTCAAGCTTACATTACATTTTACAGCAGAAGTACCTGTAATGTATTTGTAGATTGCTTTTATGTACCATTTTTAAAATTTAAAATGTTGCAGTTAAATAGATTTGTTTACATGACTGAGATGGATGTACATGTGGAAGTGAAAGGTACAAGTGCAAGAGACTGGATTTGATGATTATTTTTTCTCTGGCCTCTGCTGCTAATCTTTTATTGAAGAATCAGGAAACAAAGGTTTGAAATGTAATGTGTTGTTTACAGTTCCAGCTGTTTCTGTAAAATTTTCTACAAGGTATCTCTTCAAAGATGAAATACCATAGAAGTTTTTCTCTTCTGATATATGAAGCATAAGTTCTTCTCTTTAATTTGGAACTGTTTCTATTCAGAAGGAAACCAACCTCAAACCAACCTATACACTTCTCAGGTTTTCTTACTTCTTTTCATGCCTTCCTCTTGCCTAGCTGGTCTTGTTCTTCTTTTGCTTGCTTAACTCCTTACCTGTTAAGATCTTCCCCTGCTACTAAGATTTAACAATGCAAATCGGGTTTAATATATTAATAATTTTGCAATCATCTAGCTTTTCTTCTAAGTTTCTTTCTAGAAAAAACAAGCTCATCTTCTTTAAGCTTATTTTTTTAAGCTGTTTTTTTCCAAGCACTACCTTCATGTGCACTTTTTCACCTTGGCTCGTTATTAGTAAGCTTGTAGAATATTAGTATCTGCTTGTGTAGTGAAAATAATGAATTTTACAATGCTGTGAAACATTGAATGCTTTAAAAGCACTCCCATATTTGTGCCAGCATTTCAATACATCCCCCTTCTACCTAAGTAAGAATGTTTGTGAGAACCTTCTGCGAGAACCAGCTCTTGTTAATTGGTGTGAGAGAAGTAAAAGTTTTGCACAACTTCAGGCTGTAGCAGCTGAGTATGGTCCTGTGATAGGGAGAGGTTTGCCAGAAGGTGGCAGCACGTGGAAGTGAAGCAAAACATTATCTACCTTTATGCTCTTGGTTGCTACATGAATACTTTCCAGTTTCTGAAGTGATAGGTCTCGAGCCCTGAAAGTCAGGCCAGGTTTGACAAGTGATTTTTGTGATCTTTCACCTTTTTAGATAACCCTGGATGTGTTGGCTGACATGGGGCATGAGGAACTTAAAGAAATTGGGATCAATGCATACGGACATCGCCACAAATTAATAAAGGGTGTGGAGAGACTTCTAGGAGGTCAGCAAGGTAAATATGACACTTTTGCTGGCTAGTCTAAGTGTAGCACCCAACATAAGTCACTTTCTCTAAATGTAGGCATTGTCACCAGGACTTGAAAGAATCTGAATGTCAGGAAAGTGTATTTGCTGCAGACATGGTGGCTGAGTGGGTTGTGATAGCTAAAGAATATATTAAGGAGATACCAGACCAAGTGATCACTTGCCTTTTCAGAGAATGGATACCCCTGAGGCAGCTTTGGAAGCTATGTCCATTTCTCAGGACCCTGTTTCACCCAGAGAGGAGTTTTTGGGTTGATTTGCTATATGTACCTACCCACAGGCCAGTTATATCCTGAAGGATAGGCCTGATAGGGTTTTAGTTGCCCCGTGCTTCTGAGATGTTTCTATGGAAAGAGGAAGCAATAAAGGGCAATTATGTCCCACGTGCATTTTTCCTCTCATTTAAAACCTCTGCTGCTAGCAAAAGCACTTTTATCTTTTGGAGGTTGTGCTTATGCCTCGTGTTTATTTTGTATTTCCTGCTGTACTGGGGTTGTTTAAGAAGAGCAGTGATGACGATGGATACAAACAGAGCAGGTATTGGTTTTTCCTGTTGATTTTTGCTCCTTTTCATTCCTTCTCTTTGCAGGTACCAATCCTTATTTGACTTTCCACTGTGTCAGTCAGGGGACCATTCTCCTTGACCTTTCTCCTGACGATAAGGAGTATCAGTCCGTAGAAGAGGAGGTAATCCAAGTCCCTTTCTCAGTGCTTATACAGGGGCCGTGTATTTTTCTTTCCACTGATAACCAGTCAGAGCTAAAGAGTGCAATACATGTCGAAAGTGCTAAAATAGGCTTTGATGTATGAATTGCATAGATCTGACATGAAGTTTAGGGTTTGTCATTTGTCTCTTCATACAGAACAATGATAGAAATTATTTTGCTATATCCTGCCAGTTTTTTAATAAGTGGTCTCTAGTCACTTAGTGTTATCCCAGTTTCATTTTGTTGTTGTGTTTTGGATCTTCTCTTGGATATTGTCTCATAGGGAGGGTTTGCACAGCTTTCTGTAGATAGGTGGAACTGTGATAATTAAAAGCCGTGTGTGAAACCAAGGCATCAAGGCCTTGCAATTCTCTAGGCATTTTCTGTGAACCAGCTTGTTTTCTCTTGTCTCAGTGGCTTAGTTAATCTGTAACCCAGATAAACAGCTCTTGGATAATTGAGAATTGACTGTAATTTTGCCTCCCACACACACACATGCTCTTTTATTTAAGTAAACTACAGGCACATACCATTTTGAAAGCAAAAATCATAACAGAAAAGAGACTTCCTGAAGAGTCATATTTGGTAGAAACTCCATTTTACTGTGCATTTGCTATTTGTGTCATGTTCCAACACTATAGCACAGAACTATTTGGAGTCTTTTAAAAAGTCTAGATAATTAGGATTGCTGCCAGCTTAGATGGGCATATGTTTTATTAGTAACTTCATAAACTGGAGTTTGTGCAGATCTTTTTTATAAACTTTTCTGAAAGAAAGGGTCACTTGTCTGCCATAGTAAATTGAAATATTTATTTGAACTGTTACAAAATATTGTTGCTGTAGCTATAAATACTTCTCTAAAAGACACAATGAAACTATTTCTGAGGGAATCAGAAATGCTCTGCTAATGACAGGAGAACTTACAGTGCAGATATTTCCCTAATACTAAGGAATGCAAACTAAACTCATTAAAATTACATTTGTTATTACTATGAAGTGATCTTTTTGTATATTAATTTTCAAAGATTTTTTTTTCTAATTTAAAGACGGTTTTCTAGTTGTATATAATTTTGATAGAAAGTACCATTATTCTCCTTTTTCTCATGTGGATTTTTATTACAAGACTGGATAATCGCATCATACAACTTCTCTATTGTGGAACAGCATAACGTGTTGGGTGCTTGAGAAATTAGGGTATACCTCAATTTAAAATTGAGATTTTTTTTTTTTTTTTTTACCCCTTTAAATTCATTTTCTGTCATGATTGTCTGTTGTTGCCTATGATATACTGAGACATTGCATGGATACCTTGCCTTGCTGGGAAGGTTTATGTGCTGAACATTCAGTTTTGGTTTTTTATGTAGATGCAAAGTACAATCCGGGAGCATCGGGATGGTGGAAATGCTGGTGGGATCTTCAACAGATACAATGTCATCAGGGTAAGTTTCAAAACCTCTCAGTTTTATGTGGTAAAGTATGTTAGTATTTACACCAGCAGGCAGAATCAGTTTAATGGTTTGTCCTTTTATATTTAAAGTTCTTTGTTGAAATGATATTCAGGAACTGAGTTAACGCAAGTGCTAAAATGAATGTGTGCTCTGCACAGGGAACTTGGGCTCCTAAAGGAGTCTGAAGGACTGATGTTGAAGACTGAGGTGGTGAAGAACCTGATTGAATTTCAGAGGCCTATAACTTCTGTGTTTGACCCTTGCAACACAGATTTTTTTTTTCCTCAGTGTAGTCTTTTCTTGCCGTTTTAAAGGAGATTTGGGGGATGTGTGTGAAAGGATGATCATGATGTATAATAAGTTTCTATCTCCCTATGCCACTTTCCCAACTTTCCAGCTTGTCACCACATCCTTTGCCCTTGCCAGCTAGAAAAATGCATTTTCCAAGCCATGGTATTCCAGAAAATAGTATTGTCTTTCTGAGGGGAAGCACACTTTCTGGTTTCTTTTTCTGGGGAGAAGGAAATAGAGGGAATCAGAACAAAACTTGGTTTCTGAGCTCCAGCAAACCTATGCTGCCTGTCTCTTTGAGAAGTAAGCCTGTGCAGAGCCTTTGCAACTTGATCCAATAGATCATGCCATCCTGGAGTAAACTCTTCTTCCATCCTACTCCCAACCAATGGTGAAGTCGTTTACAGAAACCACAGTGGTATTAGAGCATGTGGCTGAAATGATATAGATAGATTAAACAGCACATCTCGTTATTTTTTATGAAAAGAACCAAAAGTTGGTTCTAAAAAATAAATCTAAACTAGACAGCAAGTTTCAAAGAGCTAGATGAGATTGGTCAACAGAGTTCAAAGCAGAGAGGGAAGGAGTTTCAGACAGTTTGTAGCTCTTTGTGGTGCTGCAGGCTCTGTGAGAAGAAGCCTGAAAGTTGTCCTTAAACCTGAGAACTTAGGCTGCAGTTCCACAGCAGTTTTAACCATTTGTAGGTGTGTGCTACAGAGTTGCTTGAGAGACTTCTGCCTTGCGTGCAGAACAGCCGTGGGGTTTCTTCGTAGCATTCACGTGTCTTGCCGTCAGTTTCCCTGTCAAATTAATCTGAACTCCGTGAAACTATATTTCATTTCAATTGCAATTCAAATACATGTGAGAGATTGAAATGTTATGCTAACAGCATGGTTGGATCTGTTGTTCTACTGCAGATTCAAAAGGTAGTGAACAAGAAGTTGCGGGAGAGATTCTGTCACAGACAGAAGGAGGTCTCAGAGGAGAATCATAATCATCACAATGAGCGCATGTTGTTTCACGGTAAGGAACTAGCATCTCTTTGTATGTACTGGTATTTAACAAAGCCACCCCAAACCTTGCAAGGACCCACAGGCAATGTTATTTTTGCTGTGTCACCATCCTATGCAAGTAATTGTGTTTCTACACTAGAAATGCAGGGGGTGCATTGGGGGTGTGGGGGTGGTGGAGTTACTCTGTGTGGTTACTGCAATCCAAAAAGCTATCCTAGCTAAGAAATACTTTTATTGTGTTTCGGTTTTTTTAAGAAAGAGGAAGGCTTTTTGCGAAGCTGTATCTTAGTCATTTCCAGTAAAGCTGTTGGGGTGATGTTACATTGCTGTGAGGAAGACATGGTGTCTTCTAAATGAGGGGAACAGCATACAATAAAAGCGTTTTACCCTGGTGCTTCAGGCAAGCATCAGGGAAAGGAATCAAAACCAACCATGAGTTTCAGCGAGATTTCTGTAGAAATGCCTGCAAATGACAATTGCCTGAAGGTCGTTCTGCCCTAGATTCTACTCTGATTCTGTATAGGAAATTGGTTTTGGGTATGATTGTCCTGACACCTTGCCCCACCTTAACCAGTGCTGACTCCTGGAGAGGGTGTGCATTGACAAGATAAATTGCACTGAAATGTGAGTGGGGGGAAAGCCATTTAATGAGATCTGTGAAATGAGTAAGAAATGAGTCACACGTGGGATTTTGGTATATAATGATAAATCCCACACATCACTGCATCCTGCTGGGTATCGCCCCCTTCCAGCTGACTGAGCACACTTTCTGGTATTTAATGGTCTATTTGAGGCAGATAAACTCCTCTTGACATTGAGTCTTGTATTACTATACAACTTAACAAGTATGTGTCTTTTTGTGTCACTGTTCTAGGGTCTCCTTTTATTAATGCTATCATTCACAAAGGATTTGATGAAAGGCATGCATACATTGGAGGAATGTTTGGAGCTGGAATTTACTTCGCTGAGAACTCCTCGAAAAGCAACCAATACGTGTACGGAATAGGGGGAGGAACCGGCTGTCCCACACACAAAGACAGGTCCTGTTACATCTGCCACAGGTAGGAGTCCAGCAGAGTTCCCCACACATAATTCTGGCTGTCCTGGTTTTTATGATCCTGGCACAGGGTGACCTGCAGGCAAAGAATGGCCACTTGAGCTTGGTCATGGCAGGAAAAATGCAGTTTTCCATTTGTCAGGGCTGAAGAAAAACTAATATAAATGCAGCAAGTCCTCCAAGAAGGTCAAAAATTACATCAAAGCATGCAGTGAGTGTAAATCAAAGTGAGTTGTGGCTCAGGAAAGAGGCTTGAAACAGCAAGTTTGAAAATGAAGAGTCAGGGGAAAATAGCAATTAAACTCCAGGCACTCTCAGGACGAAACTGCAGTGCAAAGTGGTGGTCAGCAGTACAGTGTTGTACTGTGGATCAGATAATTTTGGAGATAGATAATTTTGGAACAGGATTTAATCACAACTTTGTTTTCTTCTGGAGTAGATCAGTGTGTTTCTCACACTTTGACACCTGTCCATTCCCTGCTGGTAGGAACACAGAGAGTTTCAGCTTCTTTCAACAGCTTTATATAAAATGAAGTAGAACAGGCTTCCATGTGAGGGCTAAACAAACTGTGTGTTTTCCCTTCTGTGTGTCATGAAAGATTTTTTATGACAGGTTTTATACAGTCTTAGAACTAGTTTCTTAAAGTGTTTCTCTAAAAAGCCTTGAAAAATTAATTGTAATGAAATAAACTCAAAAGACTGAAATCATTCTGCAAGCATACAACTCCTAGTAAGATATTTGAAAATTATACTCTCTTTTTTCATTTTAGACAAATGCTCTTCTGTAGAGTGACCCTTGGAAAATCCTTTCTTCAGTTCAGCACAATGAAAATGGCTCATGCCCCTCCCGGGCACCATTCTGTTATCGGCAGGCCAAGTGTGAATGGACTTGCTTACGCTGAGTATGTTATCTACAGAGGAGAACAGGTAGGGGGGTTAGCAGGGACTGGCTTTATAGCAGGACAGAGCTTGGAGCTGGAGATGGGGTGTGGTTGATTTCCTGACCAAGTGTACTGTGATAACGCTGCTGATTAGGTTGTTGGGTTGGTTTTTTTTTTTTTTCATTTAAATGGGGAAATAAACAGTGAACTGTATCTAGACAGCAATGCTACTTCTATCCACCGATCTGCTCTGATTTATACCATGCAGAATTGCCTAATTTCCCCTGTGCAGAACTGATGGAGTCAATTAAGAATTGTAGCTTCTCTCAGTAAGCTGTCTTTCTCCCATTGCGTTTTACTGGCATTACTGCAGTATCAAGGTCACATGCATTTCTGGGGCTCTTCTAGTACATCTTGAGGATTCTGGACTTTTTACCCGTAGATTCCCAGCAGTGACAGAGACTACTTTTAAATGGCAGCTGGAGTAGCACAGGAGTCTTCAAAAGTTGGTTTTTAATCTGAATAATTCAACTAGACCTTGACTCTAGAAAAATGTTTTGCTTACTACCGTGGGTGGTCCCGGATCACCCGATGAAACTGAATAACCACAAATTTGTAGGGCCTGATGACAAACATCCCAGGTCCTGAGGTGTTGGCAAGCCACTCTACATCATACCCTGAAATTATCTCGGTTGGTTGGAGCATGCTGCTAATAATGCCAAGCTCATGGGTTTGATCCCTGTATGGGCTGTATGTATCCCTTAAAAGTTGGACTTGATGGTGTTCTTGCAGGTCCCTTCCAACTCAGAATATTCTGTGGTTTTGTGATATTTGAAAAGTCATGGCAGTCAGGCAAGGACCCCAGTGAATGGAAAAAAGGAGACAGCACTTGTATTTTTTAAAAGGGGAGAAAAGTAGACACAAGGGAACTACAGATAGGTGAGCCTCACCTCTGTGCCTGGGAAGATCATGGAACAGATCCTCATGGAAGGCACATGCAAGACCAGGAGGTGATTCAAGACAGCCAGCACAGCTTCCGTAGCCAGAGATTGTGCCTGACCAGTCAGGTGACCTTCTATGACAGAGTGACAATGATGGTCCCACAAAGCCTTCTCTTTTCTGATCAAACAAGCCCATCTCTCTCAGCATCTTGTTCTTTATCCTGTGCTCTCTCCCTCTGACTCTCTTATTGGTCCTTTGCTGGACTTGGCTCCTCCTTGTTGGCATCTTTCTTGTATTGGAGAACCTAAAAGTTATGTGTGATTTTCTAGATGTGGTCAAGTGAGTACTGAATAAACAGCAGTTGCTGCTACACCTGGTGATTTACCACAGGATGCTTGTAGCCTTTATTGCTGCCAGGACACACTATTGATTCTGCTTTAGCTTGCTCTCACCCAAGGACCCCCTCACCTTTTCAGTTGAGTGGCTTCTCATCCTGCAGTGTTACAAGGAATTCATCTCAGGTGCCTTTGCCCTTGCTGGATTACATGAGGCTTCTGCAGGCCCACCCTCCTCTCATCTGTTGAGGTTCCTCTAAATGGGGCCCTGCTGTCCATCGACTTTAGCTTTGTTCTGGGACTGAACTGGCTACCAGCTGTCTCCAGGAAACATTAGGCAGATGGACAGATGACTGACTGGGTCATGTCCTTTGGGTGGGCCAAGTACTTTACTGCCAGTAAAGGCATTTGCAGGTTACATCACAAGTTATTGATCCTTTTGAGGTCATACTTTATCAGTCATCCTAGATTTTTGAGTAACTTAACAGGCACTGACCGATTTGTAGGATTAGCTAACAAGGAGAGTAACTCTGAACTCCTATTGCACACAATTTGCTGGCAGTGACTCTGTGGAAGAAACATCTTTCTTTCTATTTGTCTATTAACCAAGGTGTTAAGTACATCCAGCAGTTCCACATAGTGCTGGCTAGGTTTGAAATCCACGTTTTCTTGCATGCTGTGAACACAGAGCTGATTCTTGTGCTGTCTTTCCTGGTCACTGTTTAGAAATGCAAAAACTGGAACTTGCTGAGTTACCCTTGCATAAACCAGGGTTTGTTTTTTTTATTTTACTTTCAGGCATACCCAGAATATCTCATTACATACCAGATTGTGAAACCAGAAGCTCCCTCACAGACAGCAACAGCAGCAGAACAAAAGACCTAGTAGCATCAGAGCAGTGGAGAAGGATGTGACTTCAATCTTGGACTGGATGGATACATGTTTCAGAAAATCAGTATCACATAAAATTCTTAACAACCTGGAAATAAGCTGTATGTCTTTTATAAAGTATTGCTGTCTTGATGAATATGATAATGAGTAACTCTTGCATACTCAACTGCTACTGTTCCTCTTGAGGAAAGTTTACAAGGGACTGCCTTTTAATAACATATCTCAGGCTCCTGGTCTCTGCAGTTACCATGTGTAAAATAATATTGTTTTGATCTAGACCTTGGGAACATTATTGTGCAAATGGAAATCTTTATTGGTGCCATCTCACATGTTAAAATTTCAGACACTACTTTTCTAGTTATTTTATTTGCAGATAAATTGCATTAAGTCCATCATTTTCTTTTCAGCATACACCATTCATTTCCTGTTTTCAAGAGATCCTATTTATTCTCCTTTTGTATTCTGAAGTTGAGCCGGAACCTTCTTGAAGATATTTTGCACAAAGTCAAGTCGACTAAAGTCGTTAACAATGCA
Source organism: Promerops cafer (assembly GCA_013398275.1). Lineage (NCBI taxonomy): Eukaryota > Metazoa > Chordata > Aves > Passeriformes > Nectariniidae > Promerops > Promerops cafer. The sequence goes on from VZSE01008494.1 coordinate 211,185, forward strand.
ATATAAATTTCATCTGAGGAGGGGCTAGGTCAAGTTCTTCAATATAGGGGTTTTTTTTGCACACCTCTGAGCAAACGATAACATGAGTGAGTGTAACTTAAGAGTGGAAAGAAATGATGTCAGTTTGCTGCCTTGTCTGTGTGAGTTTTCTGGGGGAGGCCCTGGGAAGTGTTTGCAAGGGTAAAACCAGCTCTTGTGCTTAGAAAAACTTCATGAAACAGATCCATGCCCTCTGCTGGCATCTCTAAAAGAACGTTTTATAAGGCTCCTGTTAAGTATGTGCAGCTTGTGAAATGTTCTCCAGTTACAGCAGGGTATGGTTTTGCTGGGAGAAGCAGGTGAAAAGTCAGAAGATTTCATACAGGAGGGCGTATCTGGTTCATGTCCCTCTGTAAGATGAGACCCACTAAATGGGTTTCAGGCTGGTAAGGGAGAGTGTATTACAGCAGTTTCCTGTGACATTTTTGTGTGTTGAAGAGCTTAAGGGATTTACAAAAGTAATAATTTTTTTAAATATTGATTTTACATTTTGATGAGAACAAAATTTTAAACTATCAGCTGGCAAGCGGATTTGTTTGCAGATACACCAGAGAACAAAGTTAGGATTTATTCACTTAATACCCTTCTTCCCAAATTCCCAGGTTTATTTTGCTGGGTAGGAGAAAGTTATTTTTAAGCATTGCATAGCACAGCATCAAACAGTTTCAAAATTCCCCCTCATGGTGGATATGGATTTAACAAAATTAGAAACTGTTTCTTTTTTATGGTGTTTTCCAGTTTCAGAGAAGGTTGAAGATCAAGACCTGTTAATTTTTTTCCTAACAACGAATACCAGGAGATGTGCTTCAGTGTTGACCATGTAACAATTGGAGGAAAAAAATGTTCCTTTGGACACAACACGTTGTACATTACCCTATCAACTAGCACTCTTTAGTATCTGATGATCCAGTTCATACATTCAGGTTTTGTCCCCCTTAAAGCAAGAAAGCAACAGAATAGTGTGCTCTTAGTTCATAAAAATATACGTGTTCCCCACAAGTGGGATTTTGCTAACATGTTTGTGTAAAACAGACTTAATCCTGAAGAGCGTTTCACTTTCAGCATTAAGACACAACATTTTAATTTTTAACATTAAGGCATTAATGTTGAAGCAAGTCATCCTCACAAGAAATATCACCCACTGTAAAATCAGTCATTTGATGCAATATGGCTACCTGAACATCATCTGTTTGTAATATCTCTAAAGGAAACCTTAGAAATAGCAATACTCCAACAGAACTTGAACCCTGAGTTTTACTTTTCTTGAGCTGACAGTGGATATATGGTTCTCGCTTCATTTTGTGACCTGAATTAAATATGTAGCTTTGAAGTCCCAGCCAGGCTCTAGCCTAGTTGTCCTTTTAAACAAGTTTCATTGATAAAATTGGGTGCTTGTATTTTGGCTACTTGTTTCATAGTGTTAGGATTGCAAAGATCACCACTAGGCTTTGAAGCTTTGTATTCACCATTTAAGTTTGGGGTTTGTTTTTCATTCAGTTAATAATGGAATGAGGGGATGTGCCTATCTGCACTAGGGTTTCAGATAGTGACCCGAGCGAGTGCTGCTCTCCATCCCCAGTGAGACATAGTTTTAAATGGTGAAACAGCTGTGCTGCTTAGGTGAGCAAAATGGTTAATGTGGGCGTGAAAGTTAAAAGCTTTACATCTTTCAAAAACAAGAACATATCTAAAAAGAAAAACCCCACCAAGCCCACACCGGATGCTGTTCTTGCTTGTTGTTTCCTGTGTGCTGGTTGAACTAATGGCTAGTCTGGATTCCTTTTGCAGCCTGAAACTTCTAGAGGATAAAAATAGCCTGGAGGAGACTGAGGGGAGACCTCATTGGGGTCTTCAACATCCTCATGAGAGGAAGGGGAGGGGCAGGTACCAATATCTTCCCTCCTGTGACCAGTAACAAGACTGGAGGAAGCAGCATGAAGCTGAGTCAGGGGAGGTTTAGGTTGGATATTAGAATGGATTTTCACCCAGAGGGTGGTTGGGCACTGGAACAGGCTCCCCAGGGAAGTGGTCACAGCACCAAGCCTGACAGAGTTCAAGAAGCTTTTGGACAACACTCTCAGGCACATGGTGTGACTCTTGGGGCTATCTTGTGCAGGGCCGGGAGTTGGACTCAGTGATCCTGGTGGGTCCCTTCCAACTCAGCATATTCTTTGATTCTACTTTCCAGTATCTTTGAACTGCCAGTGTTAATGTTTCTGATGTTCTGTGCAGAGTAAAGGTGCTGTGTGAGGAAATCATTTTGCAGTGGTTTTTGTCTTGTAATGACATTATCTCATATCCGTTTGTGGCCAGACACAGAGGAATACCCAGGCCTGATGATGCATCTGTGTGTTGTAGACACCTGTGCAGGAGTAGCGTATGTTGTCATAGCTCCTCTTACAGTTCAAAACAAAGTGTGAATCTGCCCATCAATATCAAAGTTACCCGTTAAAAACCTGGTTGTGGTTGTGGTGGTAGGGCTGCATTTGGCAGGCTGTTAACAGTACAGACGCTGCTGCTTTAGCTGGGGGAGTTAACTACAATGGGACCTTAAAAATGCCATGACCCCATAACCAGGCAGTTGCTCCTCCTGAGAAATGAAGTTTTTGACCTCCTGAGAAGAGCAGTCCCCTGATACTGGGATGCTCATTTTGCAGCGTTGGATCACCGGTGGAGGCACAGTAGGAGCTGAGGATGTAAGAACACTGGGCTAGGCCCTCATAGGCTTGGGAGACCAGGGACAGAACTTGGTGTCTGCTGGCGCAAGGGACAATGTATCTCTCAGGCCTGTTGATACTTGTCAGTGTCCCTTTGAGGCAGCATTTTGAAACTTCTGTGTAGTTTTGCGACAGGACCTTAATAGGCAAAACAGAAAGAAAAGTCACCACCTAACAAAGGAGGGAGGGTTCTGCTCTCCATTGCTGAAACTGTTTCCATGAGACTGATGATTTAGATACCTGGTGCAGAGTGACACTGCAGTCTGATTGCTGTCAACAAAACTTACCTTAATAAGTACCTTAATAAGGTATATTTTATTTTCTCATTCTTATTTTTATCTACCAGTTGTGTTTGATCCCAGCTCCACAGAGACTGTTACAAACCTCGTATACTAGTTCCACCATGTTGCAGTCACTACTGGTTTTCTAACCTCTGTTTGGAGTGTTTGCATGTGATGCAATTGAACCCCACTGCATTATGTAGCAGGACTTTATTTTGCCTGCAAACTTAAACTTTGCTTGTTTGTTATTGAGAGTACCCCAAAAGAAAATTCTACACTGAAGCAGAGAGAAAACCCTGCAAAATGTTCTGCACTGTTGGCTTTGGTGGGCAGCAGACACAGAAAAGGCATGTGGTATATGGGAGGAAGTAGCTCCTGGAGAAGGGCACTTTCTTGGCTCTGGAAACCAGCTGCTCCTACTGTTTGTTGTAGGTTAGAGGTGTCTGCTCCCTTTGAATGTGCAAGGTGCTGAGGGATGCAAACGTGTTGTGCCACTGCTTGGCCTGTGAGAGCTGCTTAAGACGGTGGCAAATCTCAAAAAAGCCTCCTGCATCCCTGCAATGACATCCATTTCTGCACAGTTCGTGCACTGCATGCAATTTCCATATGGGACTGTTAACAGAAATTGCCCTGAACAGGATTTTTCAAGATGGGTAAAAGGAAGAGTCCAGCCACAGAACAGATTAGTTTGAACATTGCTAATCATTCTCAGAAGCTGAATGTCAGGAAATGTGTGAATTTATTTTCAGTGGGATTTCTCTGTTTCCATGCTGCTTTGCCACAGAAAGTCTGGCTCAGAAATCTAAAAGGACGTGCATCTAATGCTTGCTTCAGTTATGTTAAGCTGAATATTTGTGCAGCATTGTAAGCTATGCTGCAGCCTGCATAAGGAAGTCCTGGGAAGGCACATAATGAGTTCTTGCCTCATGTGGCAACTGGCTTGTGAACCTCCTCAGACTTGAATCCATTGGTGATCAGAAGTAGTGGCTTGGCACAGTCCAGAGCATGTTCTGGTCTTTCTGAGAGTGGCAGGACAGATGTGCAGAGAGGGAGTGGCAGTGTTCCTACCTCTCTGAACACAGAGTAGATGTGAAACCCAGGGGATTGGGGAACACTGCATGTGTGTTAAAATCTCTGAAGTAAGGTGAATGAGCCTGGGGATCTGTAGGAGACATAAGAAGCAGATGCACACTGACACATATGCCTGTCAAGTCACATTATCTGACTGGTTTTGATGTATTGATCTTGCTGAACCTGTTGGTGGCAAGTTTTAGTGCTGGTCCCATTAATTACTAATGTAGATTATTAGAGTCTCTGTTATTACAAGATAATTTTGACACTTCCTTAACATCTGCAGAACTTGCTTCAGCTTTGGAAATTGAAATGGGGATTTTTTGTGCTGCAGTCCCATGAGCTTGTGCTTTGTCATTCCTAATTGCTTTCTCTGGCAACCCAGATGGCAATGTAGCTGGGGGTTGAATTTCTAGACCTTTTTTTGTGTAACTTGTTTTCATAACTAGCCCTCTATGTGTCCTCTCTTGGTTGCCAATTACCTGGAGCTGGGATATCATTTATTTATTTCTTCTTTTACCTTCTCTCAACGTTGAAGACGATGGGCAGTTTCTCAGCCTACCTACTTGGTGGACTTTAGGTAACATCTCTGTAACAACTGAGTTGGATCTATAAATGTGCTTGGCTAAATGTCTGATCTGCAATACTTGTAATAGTTTAAAAGTAAATAAATACATTTTTAACAGTTGCTCAGTGAAAATGGAATGTGTGCACAACCTGCTGTTCTGTCTTGGTCTTAGGACAAATTTGCTCCAGCCAAACTGTTGAAAACCATTTTATTTTTATTTTCTCCAAACAATGTTTTCTCCCTCCCTCAGGCAATAAATAAAAAGTTAATTTCTAGAAAAAAAAAAAAAAGAACAAAACCATACATATGTACATCAGCCACACAGGCATCTTGTGTGTTGGACTGGACTGGAGGGAAGGACAGAGGTAGGGTGGGAAATAAGGCTCCGGGTGGGTTGAAGATGAGGCATTTTCAGGTCTTGGACCAAAAGCTGCAGAAATGTTGCACAGGTGAACAAGACTCAGCACAGGAAAAGGGCTAGTCGTGAGGTGGGAGAAGCTTGAAAATGCTGAATGAATGACACCTCTGGGCCAGCCTGTCCTCCACCCTGCAGCTTCTCTCTTCCATTACTATAATGTCCCATCCTGCTTCTTTTGGAAGAAGAGCGGCAGTGGAACCAGTGGAGAAGAAACTGAACAGAGTAATCAAAAGCAGCCCAGACTGCTCCCCTAACCCCTTCTTTCTCATCTTAAAGCCACAGGAGATTGGACCTAAGTTTTCTAGAATCCAGTGATCCACAGAGGCAAGAAAAGAGGCATTTCAGACTACATCTCTCCCTCCAAACCACTTCCCAACCACAGAGATTGCTCTCCGCCCCTGGAATAGGCTCAGCTGGTGACTTGGCAGGTGCCTGCCAGCTCCTGCCTCATCTCCCCAGCCACTGGCAGGGCTGAGGTTGAGTGCAGGCAGCCCTTTGCCACCTCTCCTGCTTGCCCCACGGCCCTGCCTGCAGCTCTGCTTGTCTGAAGGGTACCTGGCTCAGGTAAGCAGCACCCACCACACACACAGAGGTCTCTCTGCAAGGGGGAAGGCTGCTGTACAGTAAAAACAGGGTATGCTCCCTTGTCAGTCTAGATGAGCTGGGGGCAGAAACATGGGGAGAAGGGGAGGTGTAAAAAGGCAGTAAAATAGGGATGGAAACACATGAAGACCAGGCACTTGAGGAAACCCAGTATACTATTCTTTTCCTCCCCCAAAGAGCCTGGATAATGTCAAGGTTTGTGGCTTTTACAACTTCGTGCTTTCAAAACATAACAATAAAAAGCAAACAAACCAAGATGAGGTAAGAAATTTCTCTACTAAAAAGATGGTGAGTCCAGGGTGAACGGCAGTGTCCGGCACTATTGCTTAACGTCACGGGGCTCCACGCCCCCTGCACGCCTGGCACTACCTGCCTGGCTGGCCTTGGCCCTGAGCTAACAGCTGGGCGACGTGGTGATGGGGCTGTGCAGGTAGGGGAGGCTGCTGGGGGTGGCATGGACACCGACAGACACTGGGAAGCTGAAGACAAACTGCGAGGTGGGGGTGGAGGTGGCCTTGCCCCGCTCCCGCAGCGTCCCCGAGGGGCTGACAGCCTCCACTGCGTATGAAGTGGCCAACACCTGCGACTCGAACTGCAGCAGCTGCCCCATGAAGCTGAAGTTGGGGGAGATGATGCTCCGGCGCTGCTTGACAAACTCGAAGGCCTCCTCTAGCTTGACACGCTTCTTCATCATCAGGTACGCCAAGCAGATGGTGGCTGAGCGGGAGATGCCAGCCTGGCAGTGCACGAGGACCCGGCCACAGCACTCCTTCACTGAGTCTGGAGGGCAACGGAGGCAAGACGTGAGACCCACAGCCTGCCACCACGGCCCAACCCCTCACCAAACCTGCAGGTGGTGGCTGACCTCCCTCCCACCAGTGCAACCAGTGGACACAACATCTCTGCACAGGCGCTCACCAATGTACTCAATTGCCTCCATGAACCAGGAGCTGATGTCAGCTTTGTGGTTATCCTCCACAGGGATACACTTGTACTGGTAGTGCCCCTCAAAGTGGTTGGGGCAGTCTGAGGAGACATTCAGCAGGGCTGTGATGCCCAGTGCATCAAGCATGTCCCGCCGGGCTGCATGGTAGGCGCTGCCAAGGTAGAGGAAGGGAAGGATTTCCACAGGCCCACCCTGTAACAAAGAAAAACAATAGATATGGGGTTGACCAGGGGACAGTGGCAGGCAGGACACACATCCAGATGGCTTGGAAACAGCCAGCTGTGCAGCAACCTGGCACCTGATCCAGGGACCTCAGAAGAGGGAGCAGAGGCTGCCTTCCTGAGGTGTTAAACCTATTTCAGCCCCTCCTCTCCCTCTCTGTCCTGTTCAGAAACAGGCAGGTGTGGGTTAATAGGACTTGGGCTTGTCCACTCTTTCGGGCACACAAACACTCTGGGATTAGGAGAACCACCATGCTTTCCCACAAGAGGAAAGGAAGCAGGGCTCTGGCTCCGCAAGCCCCAGCTGAGAGAGAGCAGAGAGACTTCCATAGGAGCAGTTTACAATGCTGGAAGAGCAGTCAAGATAGCTAAGCCCTGGGATTTTAGACATACCTGGTCATGGAAGGGGGTCCCACAGGAACTGCAGCCCAAATCCAAGGGCTCAGCGCTGGTGGGGGGTGACACATTGCTCAGGGACTTGGTTTTTGCGCAGAATTCAGGGTACTCCGAGGAGAAGCGCTCATAGCCCCCTGCAAGAAGAGAGTCACCAAGTGTTATCCCAGACTGCATTCACAGGACTGCAGAATGGCACAGCGGGAGATGCCCTTGGCCACTAGATGATGCTACAGCGATGGAGAGTGGCCTCCTGCCCCAGGAGGAGCAGTCAGGCTCTCGGCAGCAAGGGGGGAACACCCCTGAGGCTCCACCATTCCCTTGGAGCAAGAGCACCAAGAGCAATGATCTTGGCCATCCAAAGTCTCTGGTCCAGGGTTCGGTCCCCTGCATACTGCCAGCCAAAACCCCAGACTGAGGCCAAGGTTGCTCTCTGAGACAATGAAGAGAGGATTTATTTCCAGCATACTCAGACTCAAATGGGAAAAGCTGCTCCGAGGCCAGAGACTGTTCAGTTCTCATTTTCCCTTGACACATCATTTTGTCACAAAAGACAGGCAGGTCTCCCATTCCCAGCTTGACCCTCCAGCTCAGAGCTCCCAAAACAACAGACCAGGAAAGCCCTGGCTCTGGCCAGGTATAGCCAAGCTGACCCCACAGCCAAGCTGCTCTCAGAGAGGTGTCTGCTGCTTCCCAAGGACACAGGTCCAAGCTGAACATGGAGCAGCTTGTTCCTCTGATCTGCTGCCAGGGGGATAAGCACAGGGGATGTCAGGGCTTCATCATGGCAGGCAAAACAAGAGCAAACCCCACTGAGTTCCCAGGACAGGGAAACTGCAGTGTTAGCTTGCCAATAAACACTTCTGGTGAGACTTTCTTCTCTCATTCAAATCAAATCGACAACCCTGACATCCTTGTAGGGTCTGAATTTAAGTCTCAAAATCAATGAAAATCAAGTATTTTACTATCACCACGGGACTCCAGCTAGATCAAGTCCTGACTCCCAGGATGGTCCCTGAAGACTCAAACCGACTGCAGGACCTATGCCTGAAGATTTTGGCTTACCAGAGCATACAGCAGGACACATCGTTCTTATCCCTTAGCACTGAGACTGCCCTGAACAAGGCTGGGTATTCAAAACAATGGATGCAAGCGTCTCAAGCAGCCCAGGAATCCCTAGGCAGCTAGAGCCTGATACTGCCAGCATCTCAGTGTCCTTTGTGGTTCCCCCCCGCTACAAAAGGAAGGGCTCTAGTACCTTAGAGCAGAACCGTGCGGATTTATCACTGCATTTACATTGTCCCTCCCACACAGCCAGGACAGTTTGCAGAGGCTTCATTTCCCTGGCCTGACATCCCTTCACAGTGCTACTGCTTCAATTTGAAAGAGCATCCAAAACCAAGAGCCTTTGTTAGACAACTTCCAGGGATCTGGTCCTAAAATCCCTGGATCTACCACACTGCACTCCACTGGTCATCGCACCATGAGAGGGAAACGCTGCCCAGGGCGATGGGCAGAAACATCTTGGAAAGAAAAAGAGACCTTTTCAAATGTTTCTCTTCAATGAATCTCATCAGATTCATTGATCCAGCAGCCCCTGGATGTTCACACTGGCCCTGCCCGGTACAGGAGCCAGGCAGAGCAGGTGCCCATGGCCAGCAACACCCAGCCAGGCTCTTTCACAGGGAAACGAGCAGCAGCCAGAACTGCACAAAACACATCTGGATCTTCATTGTGACCTGCACCCAACAAATGTGCACTTGGGCATGCACAGCTCTGCGTTAGTGTAGCCCTCATGGAATCAGAGCGAGATGATTTTTGTAGCTCTGTGGTAAGCAAGAAGAAGACTGCAGTGCTGAGACTGAGTCTCTCGGAGCCCATTCCTTAAGAGGGCTCCCATCCCAACCAACCTCCCACGAGAACCACAGAGGCACCAGAAGCTCTCAGCTGACAATGGCCACCCTTGAAGCAGAGCAGTTTCCTGCCACATGCGTGGCTCCAGCACCACACTGGCTCATGGTGAAGGAGCCTGCTCCTGAGCAAGCCCTTGCTGTGCAGGCACTCCCGCAGCAGCACATCGTATCGCATCCTTGGAACAGCTCCTGCTGCTTTTACTGTATCTAGTACAACTGAAGTGCTAGTTCCTCCATCTATCAAGCCTCTTAATGGATTTGCTACTCTGCATACACATCCTCACCCCTGCTGTAAGTAAGCCAAGGAATAAATTGACTCTCAGGCTGTAAACAAAAAAGAAAAAGCCCCACAGAGCTCATCCAGGAAACCCAGCTGAGCATCCCCTGCCCCTAAATCATCTCACGGCAATTCTCAGGACCAGCAGCTCCAAATGTGCACAGCTTCTCATTTAATACACGGCAGAGGGGGGAAGAAGCCCTGATCCCTGCTGTAGTCGAAAAAGGAGCACAGAGGCATTCCCGGCTTTTCTGCCGCTGCAAAGGGACATCGCCGTTACAGCAGGAATTTGACCCAGCACAAATACCTTCTCCGCACCGTGGGGCTGGGGATGAACTCAAACAAAGCGTGGGGGGATTTCCCCCCACACACTCACTTCCTTCAGGTCCCGGGCAGGGCCACGGGGCCCGCTCGGTGCCCCTGAGCCGGCTCAGACCGCCCGGGCACCCACGCTCGGCGCTGATGGCCGCGCTGCGACCGTCCCGGGACGCCAGCTCCGGGGCAGCGCATCCCGGTGCGTGCGGCCCCCCAGCCCTCCCGCCGGCTCCCAACTTCTGGCAGGACAGCCGGAGGCGGGAGAAGGGAGCGCCCTGCCCGGGGCGCGGCGAGCCCCGACCCCCATTCCCGGGCGGGGGCAGCCGTCCGCGGCCAGTTCTCCCCCGTCATTCCCGGTGTCCCCGCCGCCCGCTGCCCCCCGCCGGTACCTGCCAGGAGGCGGATGTCGGCGCGCGCCGTGTCGCGACGGAGCGCGCGCACCACGAGCGCCACGGTGCTGTCCTCGCGCAGGGCCTCCGCGCGCGGGCTGCGCTCGTCGTACACCACGACGGCGGCGTAGAGCCCGGCCCGCAGCCGCGCCCGCACCTCG
>VZSE01008494.1:221790-349587 GCA_013398275.1 Promerops cafer
CCGCGCCGCGCCTTTGTCACCGCGGGGCAGCGCGGTGTCACCCCCGCCGGGACCCCTCCGGGTCGCACGCGCTGCGGGGCACGCGCGCGTGCACACCCGCGTGTGCGGGCGCCGCTGGGCACGCGTGCACGTGCACATGCTGAGGGGCACGCGCCCGTCTACACAGACACACACACAGACACACAGAGACACACGGACACACACAGAGACACACGGACAGACACACACACACACAGACACAGACACACAGACACACACTCTCAGGCACACGCACACAGGCCGGGCACACGCCGCGCACATTTCTCTTCCTTTGTTCCCTTGCTGCTGTTTCGCTTGGACTGCTTGCCGCGGCGGGGGGCACTAAGCAGGGCCCGCTGTCAGCTCTGCGGGGTCCCTCTGGGTCCTTCTGAGTACGTATCTTTCTTTCACGGCCACGCTTCCCCGGACGGAAAACGGCATCTCATTAGCCGCAGAGCCCTAAAAACACTACAGCACCCTGCCTGTGATGCGACTCTGTGGAGGGGGCTCTTGGATTTAATTCCTCACACAGAGGAACTCTATTTCCGGCTAAAAGCCTAATGAGTAACTGCACAGCCCTGAAGAGTCCCAGGAGGGTCTCCCCATAACCACCACCCAAACACCGAGCAATCATTTCACTCCAAAGTCCCCTTTTGGACTGCTTTCAAACAGGACAAGTGTCGCAAGGCACAATGCCAGCAACCGTGCTCAGGGCATTTCCTGCAAACACATGCCGGCCAGTCCCAGGTGAGTCTGCTTCAGAGACCTGAAGGCGTTCAGCTACCCCGATGTGGACCTGGATGTGGTGGGTGTAAGGCTAGGGGCCCAATGGTTATTCAAGCCCATCTGCTCCGTCACTGCTTTTCGCAGAGGGCAGCACTTGGGCAGGCAGCTTGACTTCCCCTCCCCTGCATGCCCGCTCGCTGTTCACCCGGGCAAGGCAGGGTAACACCTTGCTGTGTGTGCCTACCTGGGAGGAATCCAGCCTGCCACGCACGTTCAGGACCTACAGCTGGTGACACTCCTGCATCCCGCTGCTGCCTCTCCTTTACACTCTGCTCTCTGACCGCTGCTGGATTCTCCCCTCGGCCTGAGTCAGCCCGATCTTTGCACCTGAGGCTTTTGCGTGCCGTGCCAACCTTTCGCCAGCCAAGTCGAATCAGATGAGCTGTGGGGGAAACACAGCTGCCATTTGTGTAATACACCCCACTCCAGGAATGCGTTAGAGCCTGTTGCCTAATACAAACAGGAGTGGAAGGCTGATTGTCTCCCATTCCAACCTGCATCAAACACAAGAATAGCAAAATCCTATTCCTGCTGAAGTAAAGCAGACTCTGGGTGGCCAGTGACATACCAGAGACATTCTTTCTTCCTTTAGAGAAAGGTGTTGGAGACAAAAAACTCAAACTGAGAATTTGATTACAAACTAGTGGAAAATTACTCTCATACCAACAATACTTGAACTCAAGCCGGATCATCAAAATGTCTTAAAAGGTTTTGTGCAAGGCCTGATGCCAAAATATGTTGTTTTCTTTGTTGCTCTTGGGCAGATGTTGGCCACCACCACAGGATGAGCTAGCCTGGTGTCTCCACTGCCTTCTGCACTATTCAATCCAGCTTTTGCACGGAAATTGGATAACCAAAGGCACAAAGTGTATGTCCATGGAGGCAGGCCTATCATCCTAATTTTTCCCTCTCTCTGGCATGTGACTGGGACAAACTGATCTGAGGTAGGAGAGGAGGGCAATATTGTCATGGGTGCAGGAAGGGACATTTGGGCTGATGTCCCTGGATGTTTGCAAGAGCACTGATGAAGTACATTATTTCAGGGTGGAGTGTGGAAGGATGTGTGTGCATGTGCATCTGGTGGAGATTTTCATGTATTTCCATGTGCCTGAACCCTTTCCCCACTCTTCATCCCTTCCTGCTGCCTGTCGAGATGTGGCAGGTTCTTGGCTCTTTCTTCCTGGAAAATAAACTGCACCCAGCCAGGCTGCTGGGAATACCACTGTGCACCCACACTGGGCATTGGCACGACTGTGCTCCTGGCCGGTCCCGTCTGGCGCTGGTGCTGTGCTGGAGCTGGTGGCTCACAGACACAGAGAAATTGAACCCAAAGGTGAGAGTGCCCAAAATGAACCAAGTCAAGGCCACCCAGCCCAGCCAGGATACACCACTGGAGGAGAAGAGGCATCTCCCTCACTGCAGTTCTCAAGAGAACATCTAATTAACTTTATTTATGGAGGTATTAAGATGGGAGTCACCAAAAATACTTGCAAGGCAGAAGCCACAAGACAAAAGAGGCAGAACAGTTAGGTGGGGTGGAGGGGCAGGGTGTATGGAAGGGACTGGGGAAAGGAGTCAGGGATTGGAGAAGACCACAGGGATCCATGTCCTGACTTTGTAAACCCAGAGAAGTGTGAAAGCTAATATTCCTCTCAAACAGCGTCCGTATGGTGCAAACTGAAATATATCCTGCTGGAAAACAAACAACCAAAAGAAAAGAGAGAGAGAGAGCAAGACACATTCATTTCCTTTGCAGCAGAGTCAAGGAATCATCTTTTGTAGGGCCCTGGCCAGAAAAGGCAATTGTTGAAAGAGGCTGAAGGGAAATGAATTGTCAAAGGAGGCACATTTTTGGATGATTAAATGTCAATATGTACCTTGAATTAAGAAAAAGGAATTTACACCTCATCTCACTGTGGCAGTGAACACCTAACTAGAGTCAGACTGTAAATTTTCCAGCCAATGGATACCAATTTCTTGGGCTACCTAAAGGCTTTTTCCGCCCAGAGAAATGCTGAGGCATAAGTGCTGCTGGGTGGGCAATAGCTGCTGTGGGCAGCTCTAAGTTGCTGAGCTCTGCGAGCCCTCTGGGCTCCTCCAGGCTTTCCTGGCTCTGCTCCCCTGGCTCCTGCCCCCAGTGTACACTCATGGAGTCCTGGTGTGCTGTGTCACACTGCAGGTCTCAGCTACCTGACAGATGTGCCTGCCTCTGTGCCACTGGGCAGGAATACTGGCCTGGACTTTGTTGTGCTGGAGTTTTCCCAAGAGCTTGACTCCCTCCATCCTCCTGGTCAGCCGGTGCAGCTGTGGATGGACAAAGCACAGAGGTACGTCCTCACTACTCCCGGCACGTGACAGAAGTTGCAGCGTAAAGACGCTGCCACCTTTCCCTGGCTGCTCCCAGCAGTTGGCCAAAGGGTTGAGTGGTTTGCCCTGGCATGTGCAGGAAGCCTTTGGCAGAAATGAAAGGCAGAATCAAGGTCTCAGCAACCAGCAAGTCTGCACTTACCGACAAGACCTGTCCCTCCCGGAGTGCCACGGGGGTATGGTTCCCTTCTGTCCTCTTGCAGCACCTCACAGTTCTCCTTTCATGCAATCTCCCTTCCTCACAGCTTTCCAGGCTGGGGAATGCACCCTCCTGTCCACAAAGGGAAGTGCAGTAGTGAAAGAGTTAAAAGATTCATGTTAATAAATTCAGGCTGTCTTTTCCTCTAGGGCATATTTACATATTAATGGATGGGAATTGTAATGAACCTGTCTAGGGAGGCTAAAGGGGAAATTATGCAAGGTTGGCTGAAAAGGTGGAGGAGGGGAAAATGCTCATTTTCAGTGCTTTCCAACCCCTCAGCTGCAAAAGCATGTGACCAGCCTAGGCTCCAGGGCAGCACCTTGCCTAGCATGGGACACCCCAGGAGTGAACGCAGAACCAGAGGGCATGTAGCTATTTGGATCCCCCTGCATCCCTCCTGCACTGGCTTCTCATAGCTAAGCTTCACACTGTCCCAGATGTTATTTTAAGCCCAGGGCCACAACAGCATATTTCAGCAAGCATGTCCCAAATCATCACCCCATCCTCCAAGGCATCCAGAGAAAATGCAGCTCTTGGTGGGCAGTCACAAGAGGAGCTCATCCACAACTAGTTTTCAGCAGTCAGCCTCTCAGGGCTTTCCAACAACACTGTGTGTGCTTGGAGCAAGAGGCAAGGGAGCCAAGGAAGGGGATTTGTCCCAGGCTGGGCTGAAGTGCTTCCCTATCCCATCCCTGCTCTTTCACACCAGGCTGCTTGAACCCTGCCACAATCTTTGTTGCCTCAAGCCCCAAAGCTCTCTGCATGCCAGCCCAAAAGCCTTTGACAGCACATGAAAAATGCCAGGAGCTTCGCCAGGTCTGCTTTCTCTGCTTGCTGCAGAGGCCTCAGTGTGTAATCCCCACTCCAGCCCTACAGATTTTATCTCAAGAAGAACAAATAATCTGTTGCTTTTGCCCTGCAATATCAGATAGAGCTATAAATCACTAGATAGGAGACTAATTACTGGGCCTCTGATGTGATTTAGATTGGAAGATGGAAAAAGCAGCCTTTATTCCTGAAAGCAAAGGAGCACTTCTTCAGAACAGCGCTGGGTGCTCCATGTACCTCAATAGCTACAAATGGTTTATGCCCATGCAAATGAGATCAGGGCAGGACCCACTCAAATTAGCAGGATACAAAGTGGCCTGCAGATTTTCTGCTGCAGATTTGGTCCCCCCCTGCCCCCCGCCTCAACCCCCTGCTTTTTGGCACTGCTTCATCTCTGCTTGTAAAACTCGTAGCTCCAGTTACTCTGGGTGAGAAACGTGAGGTCTGATCCAGCGTGGTCAGTGAATGGGAGCAAGATTTTAAGAAGATCAATGGCTTCTGCTAGGGGAGGGTTGTTCTGCAACAGGCCTAAATGCTGCCTGCAGAAACAGGGAGCCTTCCAAAATCCCGTGCTGTTTCTTTTTGACCTGTCTGGTTTTGGCGGGAAGTGTGAGGGGACACAAGCTGCAGGGTTTGGAGGTCAGCTGCTGGTGGGACTCCCGAGGACTGGATGGTAGGGTAAGGGCACCCAAACTGATGCATCCATCACTCCTGCTCTGAAGGACTTGGGGGCCCAATGTTCCCACAGGTGTGGCAGACTTGCCCCTCAATATCACCCCTCAACAGCACCAGGACTCAGAGACTGGCCCTGATTCAGGTCCCAGCAGGTGCAGAGCCAGCCTGGCTGTCCCCTGGGCACAGCATCTCCCAGCACGTGGTTCAGACTGGCTGGTGGTTGGTTGCATGCAGGGTGACTGCTGAATGTTTCTGCAGCCCTGGTGCACCAGGGTAGCCCACACTGGGAAGCTTCTGCCTGACATAAGAACCTGCATGGGCTATGCTTAACATTTTGTTATTTTTTTATACAAATGTGGTGCTGTGCCTGCTGTCAGACCCATCAGCATCCTCTGCCCATCCCCTTCCATCTCCTCCCTTCCACAAAAACCCTAAAGCTTTCCCCATTCCAGGTGTCAGGACACACATGGTTTGTGGTCATGTTATTACAACGAAGGATTATAAAGCACATGTATGTGAGGTAGATAAAATAGGCACATGGGTCCCTTAATCCCAGAATTTTAAGTGCCAAGGGGATTAGTCTTACATCTTTGGCTGCAGGATTTGGGGATGCAGCAGAGCCAGAGAAGTGAATCTGTGAAAGCAAGTTGATCCCCTCCTCTCAGTTTGCTGTAGGACAAATGCAGCGTAAGGGATCTGCTTTGAGAACTAGACTGAAGTCGGTAAAGGGATGTGGCATTTTAACCTTTAACATAGCCTGTGACATTTTGCCTTTAACACACATTACATCCCCCATGGCTGGGAAGCCAGGGATCACTCCTGAAAACTCTCCAGCCCTGGTGCAGTATTTAATCATGGGCATAGAGATCCTAGCAGCTGCCTTCTTTGGGGACATCACTGTTTGCAAGTTGAAAGAGAAATGCCTTGCTTGAATTTCCCAGTGTTTGGTTAAGCATCCGGCCTCAGTGATAGGATTGAAGCTGAGCTTTGAATGACGTTGTTTCCTAGGAAGAAAGGGCTGGGGAAGAGACGTTTCTCCCTTGGGCTTAAGATCATAAATAAGGCAGTGTTATGTAAGTGTGACTATAACCTATTTATACATAGTGTCAGACTCATACACTCAGGCTATGAATGACAAATCTCCCACTAATTTTTATGAATGTAGCAGTGGTACCTGTATGAGTTTTGAAAGAGCAGTGGAAATGCAGGTTGTTCTGTGCCAGCAGTAACTGGGACACCCCTCCAAGTTACACTGAGGGAGGGATGACTTGTGTCTGGCACTTCTTCTTTTACAGACACAGAGGGTGCAGCTGGCTTCAGGCAGCTCCCCGTACCCATTCCTGATCCCAAGGCCCAAGTGGCAGGCACCAGGGGAATGGAAACCTGCTGCTTTTCCTGGGACAAACCCGGTCTCTTGCCCCTCAAGCAGTGGGCTGGGTGGGAGCTGGGCTCCTCGAGGCTCTTATAACAGGACTGTGCCCTGTTGGGAGGCATGGAGATGCTGAGGGTTCACCCAGGTGGCAGGACATGGGAGCCAAAAGTGCCGTCTGGCAAGGTCAAACCCACATAAGGAGCACCAGCTCGCACGAGGTGTTAACGAGGGGAACACCTTGCTGCAGGCCCTGTGCATGCTCTGAGTTTACAGGGTGTCAAAAGTAAAAGGATAAATTCCTGGAAGTAAAGCACATGGGTGGTTACCAAACAAGGGGAGATTGCTGAGCTGGAGCTGTTCCGAGGCCAGAAGTGTAGCTGAACTCCCTCTGGCACACACTTGTGCTATTTCTGGGTATCTGTCCCTTGTACTGGTGTGGCTCAGTGTAAAGTTGCTGAGCAGAGGGGTTAGAACCAAAGTGGCCTCACGCAGGCCAGTGCAGCCTTAGCTGTGTGGGTCTAACTTGGCTGGCATGGCCTGATGCCTGCCTGGGACCAAGACAGTGGCAACTATATATAAAAAAATCAAAGGAAGATTTATACCCAGAAATGTCTCCAGAGGCACAGAGTCAGTCAGTCATCGTAATTATGACAAGACAAAACCCCAAATCAGCTTCAAGTTTAAAGACAGGCTTTTTCCTTCTCCATTGCCTCCCAGTCTGGGCTCTGCCTTGAGCACTGTCTCAGCACAGCAAACATCACACATCCCTCTCATGGGCCTGTGCCAGCAGCCATGGACCCCAGAGACCTGAGCATCACAGCCATCCACAGGAGGTTGTAGCAAGAGGAGAAAGTCTGAAATCCCTCTGAGGCTTCTTTGTGCCTCCGGTTAATCTCCCTTCTCTGCTCCACAGATGATCTCAGCTCCCGCTGCGACCTGATCACACGAATCTGGCAGGGACACGTGGCCCTGGCTTGTCATGTCCTGCTGTCCCCTGTCGGAGATGAGGCAGCCATAGGGTCAAGTGTGGATGGCCCAGGAGGTCAGAAGTGACTACAGCTGCCGTGATTTTTTCCTAGACACCTCCAGCAGAGCCCTGTGACTGATTCACCTCCTGTCTTGGTGCATCAGGCATTGACTCACACCCAAAAATACGTCAGATGATTGTGTCCATGAAGGTCTTCATGGACTTTGCCCCAGGCGTCCCCACTGAACTTTAAAGCTGGGCCTTCTTTGAGAGGTGGAACAGATGGGAGACCTTTACTGGTGATGCTCTGTGCCTCTGGAGGAACGTGAAATGAGGCTGGACAACTGTCCCAGCCTCCTTCAATTTGCTTCTCAGTGGTTTCCTGTGCCAGTGTGAGGTCTCTTCTGTTTAAAAAAAAANAAAAAAAAAAAAAGACCTTATCTGAGAAAGGCCTGATCCTGATGCCTGTGCCTTGGTAGTTCCATCAGGGCACAGGGAAGCAGCAGAGACCTCGGTCTCTCATGCTGCTGCCAAACATATGCTCTCAGGTCTGAAATCAACTTCTGCAGCAGTTGGCATGCAGACAGATAGGCACATGCCACAGCCTCGCTGGCAAGAGTTTATGCCCTTGAAAATCTCTCCCAGAAGCTCACTTTTCTGCACTCTGCTTTGCCCAATGCATTCAATAAAGGGAAAAGAAAACCCCAGCAGAACAGGAAACACTCTGACAGACTACTTGCCTGCCAGAACCCATCACTGACCTGGTGACTCTCTCAGCAGCCCTTTCAAAGGGCTTAAGCCACTCCAGGAGTGTTGTCAAGCACCAGCAGCAGAAATACAGAAAAAAAACAGTAAAGACAGTAAGTAGTACAACAGCAGGAACAGCAAAAACAGTAAAACTATGTGCTCAGTAGTAGATGTCCCATCCAGTCCAATAACATGGGGAGCACTCAAAGGATGTTCATACTCCAGCCATAATAAAGAGATGTAGAAAGTCCAGCTGGATCAATGACCTGGCTGCAAGGGCAGCTAACCTGCTTCAGGAAAATTTGGAAACAGCATGAACCTGGGCAAGTGAGCCAGTGCTTCCCAGGCGACTCTTCCCATCCTGTGCAATGTGCCTGGGGGACTTCCTGAGCCAGTGCTGGGATCTCTGCCCCTAATAACCCCTAATGGGTATTTCCTCCATGAATAGGTCTGGGTGCTTTTTGAACTCATGCAAATGTTCAGCATCCACAGCATCCTGCAGCAAGGAGTTCCACTGCTTCATTATGCCAGAGCCATTTCCTTGGGCTTGCTTCCTTGAACCTGCCACCCCTTGTTTCACTGCTCCCCTCCATTTCTGTCCTGGAAGAGATGATCATCTCAAACCCATCTCCTCTCAGCTATGGCAGCAGGAGAAATGGCATCTTGCTGCCCTATTTGGGGTCATAACAGAATTGCAGTAAATTACCTAATGAGGTAATTCAAAGCTTAAGTCTGCCCAACAGATTGAAAAATATTGCTCTTTTTGCAGGGCAACTTGCTTTGTCACACGAAGGATGCATTGACCTGTTTCAACTCAGCATTTGTAGACTGCTCCTCTCCATCAAGACTTGCTACATAACTGTGTCAGGAGATCATCTTTGAGGCTGACAGTGTAGAGCACCACGCTCTTCTCAGGGGATGAAAACAATTTATGGCAGTGAGGGCTCCCCAGGTTGCTGGTTATTCAAGCTCTGTCATTCTGGGCTCTGAGCTCCAGCTCAGTGAGCTCATGGGGTGTAACATGATTAGCAGAGAGGAAGTTGTGTTTTTGTAGAGTGTGGCACGACATGGGAGCCCATGCACATTTGTGCTGGTCTGTGCTGCCAGCACACCTCACCAGCAGCTGATAATAAAGGGAGAAGGGGTCAAACAAGCCCCTCTGATGGCAAAGATGAATGAAAAGATAGGCTGCAGCAAGCTTTGCATGGGAGGCAAAACGTAAGGGTGTGACAAGTCACAAACATACACAAATGGGTATGTCAGGCCTGGGGGTTGCTCTCACCTGCTTTCAGCATCACTGCTGAGAGCCTTCCATACACAGCTCCAGACACAAGGCCATCTGTTTTGCCACGACAGCTGGCAGCTAGCAGAGGCCGCTGTGAATAATCTGCCTCCTCTGGAGTCAAACTTGCCAAGAAAAGCAATTTCAGCCATGTCAGATGAAAGCCACCTGCTGCCCCAGCCAAAGGCATGGCCAAGTGTGGGCACCATGGCACCAGGTTCTCCCAGCTTCCCACCACATCCCTCTTGTGCTGCAAGGCAGCAGGATTCTGGAACAGAGGAGGTTCCCAGCATTTTCACCCTTGCTTTTTCCCTTTTCACCCTTGCATTTTAGCTGGGAGAAGCTACAGTACAGCTGTTTGCCCTGGGTGAACTCCTCCTGTTTCTTTGGGGTTTTAAAAATTTTCTTTTGAAAAATGAAGGGTTTTCCTCCCTCTCTCTCTGTCTTCCAGAATCTCTGGTGTGAGCATTGCTCAGTGGCTGAGAGAGTGTGGTGAGTAATGGTACTGGGCATGAGGAAAGACTGACGTAGGAAATGAAGTGTGTAGAAGGAAGGGGTGCAGACAGTGTGGCCCCACAGGCTCTCCAAAGGGCAGAGCAATGGTGACAAAGTGCACAAAAGGGGAAGCAAAAGAAAAAATGGGGAACTGTCAGCCCTTCACTGAGCATCCTCTGGGGAAGATATGCAAGACAAAGTCCCCAAAGTGAGTTATGCAGCAATGTGTGGCCAGCTGGTGGCTACGGGTGTCACAGCTGCCTGCTCCAGTACTGTGCCACCTTGCTATACCACAAACCTGAAACCCCCTTTGGCTGGTGTTGATCCCACATGCCTTGCTGCAAGGGGAGAGGGGTGGTCTGTAATCACAGGGACCCCTGGGGATGGCCCCCTCCTCCCCAATATTTGCTAGGCTTCCTCATGCAGAGAAAGGACCTGGCACCCCTTCTGGGAGACACAGCTCCAGCTGCTGCCTTTGCAGCCTCCTACAATCTTCTGAGCATCCTTGGGGCTCTCCTGAATAGAGGAACACCCAGCTGGTGGGCCTGGCCCAGGTCTGAATGCACTGCTTGAAGTTAATCTGAACTATAATTTCAAATGTTGCCATAAAAAGATGGCCAGACACTTTTTAAGAGAAATAGCCTTGAGACTATTCCAGTGGAAATTGGAATTTTTGTGAGGGAGGGATGGGCCCATCTGTCAGCACCAGTGACGCCACCAGGAAGCTTTGAAGATGGGAAACTGAGAAAATCTTCCCAGAAGCAAGGGTCTCAACAAGGTTACCACCACATTAAGGGAACCTCATTAGTCAGGAATAGTGCCTGGGGTCTCCTGCTGAGGTAAATCCAGAGGTGCAATTGCAACCCATGGCAGTCCATGCAGCCCCCTTGCACCATGTCTTGGTTTCTGTCCCACTCAAACTCCTTCTGGGCTGATGTGTGTCATGTAAGCCAGAAAAGGAAAGGAAAATTTCCAACACAAGGGTTTTTCAGAGCTGTCCCTTGCATTTGTTTGGCCTTGTAAAAACTCACTTTTATCTCCAAGAAAAATTTCTGTAAATGTTGTCACAGAACTACCTTGCAGAAAAACTTTGAGGGCCGCAATGGCATCAGTCCTGCAGACCTCCTGGGCCAAGGGAAAGACTGCCTGGCTTCCCTTCCCTGTATTTCGAGAGCAAATTAGCAGGGATATGCTTTTACTTCCTTATACAGGAGCTGGCCTCCCCCTTTCTGTTGCTTGGAAAAATCTGCAAAGGCCTCAGGACAAAGCTGAGCTTTCTAATTCTCATCAAATCTGTTGTAATAATTTTCACCTTTTCCTCCCAGAGTTACACATGTCCCTATCAGCTTTGCTGCCCTGTCTTGTCCTTATACCACTCATTCTTTTTTTGCTGAACTTCCTTGATTGAGCCTCTTGGAAGAAAAACAGCTGTGCCAAAGCATTAGGGACTGTAAAGAGCTTGGAAACACCAGAACCGTGAGGGCAGAGCATCCTTCTCCCCAGCAAAGTGCAACTAGGGCACGCACTGACATGCACGTGCCCATTGTGTTGGGGTCTCATGGGGGAAGGGACTGGGATGAATGAGTAGTTTTAATTGTACACACAACTTCTTGCCCCAGCCTTGCCAATTCAGTGCTGTTTTGGGGCACACACATGCTTAAGAATCGCCGGAGCCTGCTGCATGGGCAGCAAAGGCACACTTAGCCAGCATGGATTGGTTTTGCATTAGTCCATTTCCTTTTCCCTTACACAGGAGAAATTTGTCTTGCATTAGTGTTGTTTCCTACCCACTTGGAAAGGAAGAAGTGGGTGGTGGCCACATCCCCTTCCCTGAAGGCCGTCCCTGGTGCAAGGGGCCCCAGGCCGGAGAGCAGGGAGTGGAGGAGGCCCAATTCCTCATGGCATCCGCTCAAAGCACCTCAGACTCAGCTTTTAACCTGCCATCACACAGCCAAGGGTCAGCCCTGTCTGGCACACACCCTCTTCATCCTCATCTGACCATCACAGCAGCTCAGATTTCTCCTCACTGCCCAGCAATGCTGGCTGCAGACGTGCTCCCCCCGCCACAGCATCTCTTCCTTAGCATGAAATCCCTGGCAGGCGAAATGTCCTCTTTGTCCCTTTCTCCCCCAGAAGCTGTGCCATCCTGCATTGTTCATTGCTCAGTGGGAAGTTTTCTGGCGTGACTGCAGGCACTGGCAGGGAGGTTGTGTAGCTGCTGGGGCCGCTGGCCATGAGACACAAAGTCCCAGCAGGGAGGGCTGGCCAGGCTCATGAATGACCGCTGCTTGCTCGATGTAATGAGCAAATATTGTTAACAAGCAGCTGTAATCTCCTGGCTTTGTGTGCACTCCCCCCCGCTGTCCCACACACAGAGGTGATGTCAGGGTGTCAGGGAAGACATGTCCCTCCTTGACACCCTGTGTGCGTCCTCCCTGGGATCAGCAGAGATATTCTCCAGAACTGCACCAGCCAGTAGTCCCTTCCCACCTTCACTTGGCACTGCAGCCTCTGGGCCAGCATGTGATGGTGTGAGGATGTATCTCTTTGTGCCCAGGCACCCACTCACCCAGGCCAGTTGAATGCCCCTCTCACTCAAGTGTGGGGTAGGGGTGGTGGGGGCAAACCCTTCAACTCAAACAGATATTCAGCCTTGCTGGCACATTTAGGCCATAGATGCTCCCTCTGAGGGACAGAGCTCTTTGGCATTAAGGGCTGACTCCAGCATTATCATTTTGTTGACGGAAGAGATGTTAGGATTAGGGGCAGAGGAAAGAAAGGGATGGAAACGTGCTCCATTTCCTAGAGACAGCTGCTTTTTTCTCCTCCCAAATTGCCCAGCCAACCACAAGATGAGTCACTGGTCTCCCGCATTTCCACCTGACCCACTTTTGGCTTGTCAGGGCTGACTGCAGAGCTTTTGTTTCTGGGATGCACATATGCACAGCCATGGAACTGTGATGCTTGGGGCTTCTCCTGTGTGAAATAACCTGGAAGCAGGGAAGCTTTTCAGCCCTGTGCTTCCCTTGAAGGCACAAAATTAAGTCCATCCCAGGCCACGGTCATCTAGGCTCTGCTAGGAAGGTCCTGGGGGCCTTGCCTGAGCTCTGCAGGGAGCTTTGATCCCAGCAGCTCCAAGCTGAGCCTGGGGGTCTGACGCTGTGAAGCCGTTATCCCGTAGTTAGGTTTCCCTCTGGGAAAAGCTGAAAGGAATAAACAGCAGATGGGACAGCTTGTTCTGCTTGCCTGCTAATGGGTTTCAGTAGGCTGTTCCCAATTTCCATGCTCCTGTCTGTGAAAAGGTACTATGACAAGTCAGGACACTCACACAGCCCAAAATAAAATCACGTCAGAGGTGCTCAGGTAACTGTGCCCACCAGGTCGCTGCTTGCCTCCTCAGTGCTGTGCCTGGCATGGACCTCTTTTCCAAAACCAGGAGCAGCACTGTGTCAAACCACAGTTGAATTAGAGAGATGAGAAACACAGATTTGTGGCAGAAAGCAGAAATGGCATTCCAGGCACAGGAACAGCCCTGGGCAGCAGTATAAATAGTCAGACGCTTGCTCCATTTTGTGCATGGTGGTGTCATTTTTTTCCACCACCCAAGGGAAATTCCAAGGGGTGAAATGTCCATCCCAATTGTATTTTCCATGTCCAACTCATTGTACTTCCTCAGCCTTCACATCTTGAAGGATGTTGCAGGGGAGTTGCCTTGCAACCAGATCATGTCTTGCTTTCACCTCCCTTTGCTGGCCAAAGGGATGGCTTGTTCCTCTGGCCTGAACTGTATTTGTGTGCCTGTCTCTCTCTGGCTCCTGGTGCAGAACCTCTGTGGCTGTTTGAGAGGGCCCCTGCCCAGCCTCTGGTACCTGCAGCCAGTCCCTGGCCCACTTGCTTCTCACCATGCTTTGTTGCAGTATTTTAGGGTCCCACATTCAGCTAAGTGTCTCAACACCTCTAGCCAATGGCTATGGCCCTCATCACTTAGGTGCAGGGCAGCAAAAAATTCCAAGCCTACCCACAGGGCATGGTGGGATCTCAGGAAAAATCCACTAAGAGAGGCAGCAAAGGGGAAGGTTGTGCTTATTTTGCTGCAAAAGGTACAAGGAATAGTTCTTCTACCTTAGGGCTGCAAAAGCCCCATTTGACTCAGTACCTATCCCACACATGGCAACATCCAGGTTATCCCAGACCCAGTTCTAGCTCCACTTGTTCTGAATGGAGGACATTTAATGTTAGACTGAAAAACCTTCCTTAGCTAGCTGCCGACAGCTGAAGGAGGTCCATGTGCATGCACTGCCTGTTGTGTACCCCAAAGATGTTCACAGCCCTGCTACAGCAGGGCAGCCATAAAGTGGCACCTTTTGTTGGCTGTCCACTGCCCCTGGCAAACCCTGAGAGCAATGGAGCCAGCAAAAAAATAATGCTGTTCCTGCCCACAGGCTGTAAAACGTGGGAGAAGGAGCCCACACATCTCAGCGAGCGGCTTCCCAGGCATCTGACCACAGCGAGGGCTGAGGGCCGGGTGCTGATGAAATGGCCTGTTTATGTTTTCAGTGCACATGGAACTAATTACTGGTGTCTGTGCTCTAATCCATGCTCTGCGGGCAAGCCAGGAGGTGAGGCTGGGCACACCTGCCCTGAGTGTGAGACCCAGCCCTGGCAGTGTCCGGCAGGGCGGTGAGGTGCCTGTGCTCTACGTGTGCCAGGCACCCGACCTCTGCCTGTGTCCTGGTCATGTCCACCATCCCGTGCAGCAAAGCCATGCTGCCCATCATGAAACCATCCAGAGCCACCCTGAAAGTCTTGCCAGGTTGTGGAAGGATTTGGGGTGCCAGGGGTTTGCCTGTGCTGGAAACGTGCTGATCAAGGCAGGGCTGTGGCTAAACCCGTGCCGGAGTTGGCTGCACCCTGGCTCCCATCCAAAGAGGTGGCTCCCTTGGCCAAGGTACACTCCTCCACAAATGCTTACAATATTTGGCACTGGCTAAGTCCCTGACTCTCTGCGCCAAGATTTTGGGTGGTGTGACAGCTATTCGTTACACCCTGGAAAAGTGGGAGACTGCATTTGTTTGGAAATCAGGGGTTGTTTATTCAACTCTTCCCATGATCATCTCTGACAAATGAGAAGCTGTTTCACGAGGCTTTTTCTCCTTTTTTTTAAATGGGAACTACAACTTCTGACATGACATTTCTCAAATGTCAGATTTCTCAACCTAGTACCTATGATAAACTGCAGCTACTTGCAGCCTCATAAACCAAAAAGAACCAGGTCCTTTACATGCCTTTCCCTCTGCCCCCAGGATCAGCTTGTGTTAGAGTCCGATCACATCCATTCTATTAAGTTTCTTTTCACTCCAGAGCAGGGCACACAGACTGCTGACCGTGTTTCCTTCCCAGTCACAGCCTAACACTGTACCCCATTGCTGATGTCCACATCGGGGGAACTCCTTCCCAGGTGACTTGCAAGGAGAAAACTCATTCCTTGTTTCAGGATCTGAAAGTACGTAGCAAAGTGTTTGCAGGAGGTGCAGACGTACCTAGGCTCACTAACATACAAACCACTGCACTCAGCCAAGTCCAGGGGCATTAATGAATGCCTGGATTTACACTGGCACAGCAGAGCAAAATTTAGGCTTTGATTAAAAAAGAAAGAAATAAAGGAAATCCCACATAAATATTTTAGGTTTCAAAGAAAGATGATGGTTTTTCAGTGGTGAGAAACATAAAATTGTACTGAAAGTCAATTAAGTGAGCAAGTCGTATGCTTTTCTCCAGGCTTCAATTTGGGAATCGCATCAATTCGCTAAATCTCCCTTTGGAAATTACTTTTAGCTCCACTGTTAAATAACATTACTGGAACTGCAATGAGAAGAAATCAGAGGAATTCACTGATATATGGACCTGACAGAAGAGAATGGGGTTCATCTGAAAATGTGGTCATAATTCTTCTCTTTGCATTACTTACCCGCTTCCTGCACTTCCCTGCTTCTCCCTTTGTACATTAGTAGTCCAGGCTGAAACCCTCAGCTCAGCTCAACTCCCTCGATTGCAGCAGGAGTGGGGTGTCTCCACAGAGACAAGTCAAAGGGACACCCACGAGGGGGACTGAGCAAAATTTGGGCTGAAGTGAACTCCTGGGGCTCTCCTCAGTCCATAGGGCACAGCTGTTGAATACCCAGCACTTCCTTAGCACAGCCCCCAGACCCTGAAGTGTACCCTGCCTGCCAGTGTCTCAGCTCACTCCATTCACCCCATCCTTGGGATGATGCCTGCAACACCCAGCTCTTACTCATTTTTGGCAAGTAATTTAGCAGCCCCTGGTTGCTCGTAGTGCAGCGAACATCCTGTGAGTGCCAGAGGCGAGGGGGAGACCACAGGATGTGAAGAGCAAAGCTTATCAGAAATGCCCCCACAGGAAACGCAGTGATGAATATAGAAACCTGATCAAACCGCAGCCGGAAATGGGCTGCTGAAGGCTCAGGGAGATGCTGAGCTCTCCTGTGACCTGCCAAATAGCTGTCTGCTTCCTTCCAACAAAATTAAAGGAGGGGTAACGTTATCTGAGGAGGAAAGTTGAACACACATGGGAAGAAGGTGTCCAGCCCAGCAGAAATGCATGTGTGTGCTTTTGCAGGAGCCTGCTGAATTTTAACCTTCCCTCATACACAAGTCAACTGTGCTTCTTCACTAGCTGCTGGGTCAGGTCCCCAAAATGGGAGGCTATGAGTACACCTCCAGGGCTGGCCCCAGCCCCAAGGTGCTGCACCCCACTCCCACCCCTCTCCCACAGCCCATGCAGCCGCCTGAGCTCCTCCACGTGCCTGGGGCAGGACCCACTCATGTTTGGCAGGGATGTTAGGAGCCGGTCCTGCCCCACAGTGGGTGTCAGCTGGTGACCTTCCAAGGCCAGTACCTCGACAGACTCCAACAGGTGAATTGGTTACTGCTGAAACACAAAGAATGGGACTGCCTGCAGGAGTAACAGCCTCAGCTGGCAGGCTGGAGGGCCCCGCTACCATGCCCTTGCTCGCTGAGTCTCTGCCTGGCTCCACAAGTGGGATCTTCATCACAGCATCTTCAATCTCAGCAGTTGCCACTGAACCAACCCATCTCATTTGCCCCTCTGAGAGCCCTGGACTAGAAAGCAAAGGGGAAAGAGACATCTTGGAAATCTGGGCTCACAGGAGTCCATAACATGTCGCTTAAAATGTTCCCCCTCCCTGGGGATAGTCTGTTGGTGTTGAAATTCATTTGTGTTAGCTATTTTAAGTGCTGGCCTCTTTCTCCAAAAAGCCCTGGAGCTGGAAAGCTTCTTGAGTTACCTCATGCACTGCTCTTCTCTGGCTCATGCCAGTTCCTAATACTTTCTGCCTCTCCAGTAAAACAAACAGATTTTGCTTGCAGATCCCAACTTACCCATTGCATGCCACACAAACAGGTTGGCATTTGTCTTGCTGGCAGTGTTTTCTCTGCTTCAGCCATGGAGAGCCATGTAGTGAGCCCCCACACTTATTCACCTGGGCCTAGCAATGAATCAGCTCATAAGGGCAATGGTTAAATGGCACTCAGCACCATATACAGGCACATAATGGCACAATTAAATCTCCTGAATAGATGTCAAACGACTTCCTTAAGGTAGCTGCTAAGCTCAGGCAGTTCAGAGAGTATTTAATACCAGATGCTAATGGGCTATGCTCAAATATAAGCCTGGGTTAATTAAATTGTGCCGTATCAATCAAGAACGAACGCAGCCTAGTTGGCATTTCCAGTTTATTGTTAATATGTGACCCCCAATAGGCCCAGAATTAATCAGTACAACCAATTATTCTGCCTCTGCCAGTGACACCAGTGCTCACCAGGCCTCCTCATGGCAGGCATACACCAAACACAGGCTGCCTGGTCAGCGGGTGCTGCCTCTCTGCCTGAGAAAAGCAGAGTGAGACCCAGCAGGGCTCACCCTCATTTCAGGCACCGACAGATGGGGAGGACCTAGAGCATGCTTTGGAGACAGGCACTTCTGCAGTGGGGAGGGGCTGGAGGGAGCCTACCTCACCTGGAGGAGCAACAGGGGAGGAGGGCGACCCAGGGAATGCAGCAGAGATGGGCGAAGTCCATGCTCTGCCAGAGGATTTGAAGCCACGTGTCAGCAGGCCTTTCTACACGTTTGTTTCCCCATCTGTAATAAAATAAGTAAAATAGCACTTAGTTGCCTCATAGGGTGTGTGAGCTGTACTTAATTGATACGTGCAACTGATTTAAAGGTTCTGGGAACAGGGGAGCATTGAGAGGAGCTAAATGGTGCTCCTGCTCCTGCTGTGTCCTTGTGTACTGCACCCTTCAAAGGGTGAAGTGTGCCATGTACCACTTCCTCTTAGCAGTAACCCCCACTTTGAAGCCAGGCAGAGACAAGCTGCCCTGTCTTGTCTTGAAACACGAGGCCTCTTTGTATCCTTGACACATTGATCACCAACATGCAAGGGTCTGTCCTGACCCAGGGAGACAGGTGAGCTTTTTGAATGCAGAAAACCACTGCAAGCTAAGTTGTATTTCAAAACAAAGCACCTCAAGGCACCAGAGCAGTGGGTTGGAGATGAACCAAGAGAAAGTTGGAGCTGCTCCTCTCTGCTCTGCACTGGTGTCATGAGACAGTACAAATATATCACCATTTCTGGGATGTGGCTTTTAGTTTCCTTTGCACTGATGCACTGCTAATGTTATTCAAGAGTCACTCAAAATACAAAATAAGCGCTCTTTTCCAGGTGTCATGGTATTCAGCCTGTTTGCTATCACTGTCTTGGGCTGCACTCTGAAGTGTGTTTAGGACACCCTCTTTTTCCATGTGCTGCATCTCCCTGCCTCTCTGGATGATATCAAAGTTTAATTTTCCTTTGATTTTGCCTCATCCTGGCCGCCAGCAGCACCAAGACCTCCCAGCATAGGTTGTCTAAGCCACCAGAGCTGCTGGCTGCAGGCACACCTTCACAAGCCATTCCTTGAACACACCAGCACCAGGTCTATGTGCAGCAGACCAGGCTCTGGTGTGCCTGTGGGACCAGGTAAGATGTGCACAGAAATGTGTGTACAGGGACAAAACAGAGGTTTCGGGGGTCCCTGCTGCCACGGCTGCTCCTGCCCAAAGGAAAATACTTGTAGTGATAGACACCACTGCTGTGACAGTCACTGGAATAGTCTCCTTGGGATGATGGGAGAGCTGCTCTGTGGGCTGGATGAAGTAATGACCGTAAGAGAATCCTGTAACAAGATAATGGGCCAAATGAACCAAGATTGCATCTGCCAGCTCCTTATGCAGCATGGAGCCACACAGTGACACATGGTTCCTCACACAGCAGCTGTGAACCTCAGAAGAAAGACAGAAGAACAGAAGAGAAAGAGAAGGTGATGAAGAAAAATAAAATCAGCTGATTCAGCTTGGGCCATCCACAGGCAGAGTCAGTCCCTGCCACAGCACTGACTCAAAGATGAACAAGTGAAGGGAGAGGGCTCCTGCCAATGCTCTCCTGCACCCAGCCAGTCATCAAACTCAGGCAGGATACTCTTTTTATACATATGCAGGTAATTAATTCAGACCTCTGAAAAAAGTCACTGGAGAGTTACTGCTCACTTAATTAAAGAAAATAAAATGCTTAGCCACGTCTAGAGATGTGCAGGCACTGGTAAAGGCCCTGCAAGATAGAGAGCCCTCTCAGTCCTGTAAACTGTTGGGACAGGAGTCAATTCATCTCCTATTTTATGCCTCCTTCCCTTCAAACCCTGCGGTGTGCCATCCCTTGGAACCCTAGGATGGAAAACACAGCATGGGAAGAGATCTCAAGGCAGTACCCAGAAATCAGTGATGGCTGGTACCTCTAGGCTGCTGTTGTCTTCCAGGGCAGCAAAGCACAGGTAGTTCAGCCTGTGTCTCAGAAAACCAGCAAAGCCCCATCAGTGGACATGGGGGACACTGAAGGCCACCTCACATGTCATCTCACAGGCAAGAGAAAGAGACCCAGCAACTGCCAGCCAGTGACTCATCCCCTTAAGACTGTTCAGATGAATCATCTGATGCAGATATCTGCTCCTCTGCATCAGCCACAACAGGACTTCAGCTGTCCTGCTTTGAGACATTGGCTCTTTGGCATTACCCATCTTATGTGAGACCTTTAGCAAGATCAAGTCTAGATTTACTAAAAGTCTGAGGAGCTGCTGAAACCTGACCTTCCCCACAGGCCTTCACACCAGTTTAAGGGTGTTGAGCCCTGAGTTGGGACAGAGGGTTTGTGATGTTAAAACAGCTTAGCAGTTAAGCACCACCACTCTTCAGTGAAAGAGGGCTGCATAGTGGATGGGGCCTAGGCTGGAGGTGTTACTCAAGTTACAAGCCACATTGACCTGCCAGGAAGAGGTGGCTAATTTAGCATCCTTCAGACCAGAAGAAAATTCATTCACTTAACCAACCCTTTGCTTTCCGTGCAAGCCTTCTTTGAAAGTTTATTATTAATGCAATTAAGCTGGCTTCTCTGGCTACAGCTGGGGTATGTCTACCACTGGTCTGTGTCGCTTTGGGATTAGATATAAAATATAAATAGACAGAGTTGGCTGAAATTAGAAGTCTTGGCTTGTTCGAGGGCAGCTGTATGGCTTGCTGGGTGTTTTCAGGTAAGTCATACCCTGAGTCTTTACCAGACTTTGCCCATCTGTGCAGTAAGGGCTCCTGCTCCAACCTCAGAATTGCACAGAGGCTGAGGGTTGTTCTCACATGAGGATTGTCTTTTGCCCTGCCCTTTGCAAGAAAAAATTTCCAAACACTGGTTTTAAATTTCAATGGGAGTTAGGCAGGAGCTCAAGGGGGAAGGATTCTCCTTGAGGTGCAAGGTGGGCACATCAGCCTGGCCAGAGTACAGGAATAGGAAATCCCCAAACTGAACATCTCTTGTTCTCCCTGCTATAGCTCATCCCATCTGTGACACTGTTTAGTCAGCACAGCACTCACAAATCTCTTGGAAAAACAACTGAGTCATAAAAAAGAGAACCTAAAATCCCTAAAACTCAAGCCCACAAAATGCAGTTATCCTTGCACAGCACTTTCAGGCTCTGTTAAAGGGCCTTGTGCCCATCAGATTTAACAGGCAGCTAAGATCAACCATGCCTGTGGAGAAAATAAACTATCTGTTTAGGCATTTAAAATGGGAAAAAAACCACCACTGTTCCCACAGCTAATGCCATTGTTAAATAAAAAACCAAAATTTAAAATAGTTATTTTGCAAGTGACCATACAGTGGAACAAGTTGTTCAGAGAAGTTGTGGAGTCTCCCTCACTGGAGATATTTAAGAACCCTCTGGACACAATCCTGTGCCATGTGCTCTGGGATGGCCCTGCTTGAGCAGGGAGGTGGGACCAGATGACCCCAGATGACCCCAGATGACCAGATGACTGTGGTCCCTTTCAATCTGACCCGTTTGTGTGATTCTGTGAAAATGCAGAGCAGCTGATACATACGTAATGCAACCAGTTAGAGAACCTCACAGAAGTTTCTTACCATTTCAGGGCATTTATCATGGGAGATACTACAGACACATTCAGCAGTATGGATCCACTCTTTCCTCTGCAACTAAGAGAAATAAAAAAGCGCAGGTAAACAGGGCCTGATCCTTGATGGTGTCCCCACAAAGCCCCAAAAAGCCCATATGGTCGATGAATCATCTTCAGTGACATGGTAAAGGCTTCTGAATTGTGCAAATGGATTAGGATTTACAACACATTTTCTTTAAAACCATGCAACAGTTTATAAGATAATGAAAGGGCAGAGGAACTGTGTGGAGAAGAAGCCAGGGACACGGAGGACATCAATGTATTTCATAAAGGCTACCTGTGAATGCCAGGCTGATCCTTTTAACTGCATTTAAAAACTCCTTTTTCCAAAGAGAGTGGATATTTAGACTTTTTGAGAAACCTCCTTCTTGGGCAAGTCTTTCCCTTTGCCTGATCCTACTCCTGATGAGAACAGGACAGGGAATTGCAGCAGCTCAGCTGTGCAGTTGGCACACAGTGCATTGCAGGTAGTGTCCAGGGGTTGCTTGTAGCTGATGGCACCAATAATGTGTGAGGTTTAGTCTGCAAAAAGAGGATTAAGCCATAATCATAATCATTATCCTTATCAATGATTTCAAATCGCCTACCATGTACCTTTTCAATCTGCCATCAGCAAGCCATGGATGTGACAGCTCTGACTCATGTTATAGCTACTGTTGTGGAGTCTGCAAGTGCAGTGACCTACAAGGAGTCTCTGTACGGTCCCAGACACACGGCCCAGGAGCAGAGCCTCCTTCAAAAGGGATTGTTCTTAATAAAATGTTCCATCGGAATTCAATTTCCTTCATGGCTCAAAGACTGCCTCTTCTAGTACCTATAAATATTCTGGTGATCCTGTCCTTGACAAGCTCATTCCACAAACTGATTGCTGTTGCAAAAGCTGACTTAGGCAGTAAGACCACAAAAGGAAAAAATTTAGACTCAGAGCTATGCTCAGTCTTAGCACTTGACTGAATCACACCCACAGTGGTGTCCAGCTCCAAAGCTGGCAAAACTGATCAATTGTCTTACATTGACTTTCCCTGCCGTATAAAATTTATCTTGGATGCAGCAGAGTTTTTTGTGTGTGTGCTTGTGGCTGATCTCTTAAAGGAGAGTAGGCAGGAGGAGTGCCACAGGGAGGAGCAGGCCTGGGCCTGTGCTGCTTGGCTCACATGTTGACGAGCCAGGTGGTGCAGGGGTCGGGAGAAGCAAATGACACCAGCTGACAGTTCCCAAAGAAGGGACATCTTTGCACAGTGCATAGCTAGAGCGTGGACACACTGAACCACAGGATGTTGTGCATGCTAAAAGCTCACACAAGTTCAAAGAGCAATTAGACAAATTCATGACAGAAAAATCCGTCAAGGGCTATTAATTGCAAAGACAGAACCTCTGCTTCAGGAACTCCCTCGGTCGCACACACCTGGAGGCCAGGACAGTACCCTGTGACAGTACAAAAACATGGTAGCCCCATGCTTTTACTTCTTGCTAGGCATTTGTTTTCCAGCCCTTAGCAGAGAGGGATGGGTGGGCTGAGTAGTGCTGCTCTCATGCCAGTGTGTGACCGTGAGGTATTGGCCTGGGAACCCCACATACCTACACAGGATTTCCTGCCTGTAAAGAAAAAAGGTAGCAATATCATAAGACTACAAAGAAAATGGCACAGAAAAAAAAAATTCTTGTTTTCTTGAAGCGTGTCTGTGAGCTCTATGGACGTTCCCAGGAGCAAGATCTATTGCTAACGGGAGGAGGCAGAAAGCTGTGCCATTTTGGCTGAACTGCCCCTCTGATTTGAAGGTACCACCCCTACCTCCTGTTGATTTTTTCTTCCCGGAGGCTAAAACGCACATGAATCATTAACAAGCTTGGAGAGTCCATGCGTGCTATCGTAGCTTGCGTAATTAATCCTGAGCCAATGTGATTTGGTGAATTAATAAAGCTGCTGTTGCTGGGGTGGAAATTCCTGTTACCTGCAGCAGGGCTGGATTTGCTGTTCATCTGCATCTGCACATTTGCAGATCCTGTGATCACAACAGCAGGAGTTATATACAGGGTATATTGACGGGGGGGAATATGCACGGAGCAGAAGAGAATGGGAAGAAATGCATCACAATCCACGGTTTTAGTGTCTCTTCTTTCCAAGAAAGAGGGTTCATTATCACTCCTGCGCAGGTGATCAGGTTTGTTATGAGGAGCTTGGCTGTCCATGCACCACTTCTAGAGCCTCGGAAGAGATCTCCAACACTTGGGTGCTTTTGCTCTTTCTAGCTATTCCAGCATGGTTTTTTACTTAGCATCTTGTCTTAATCACCTTCATCTGAGAGATTCTTCTTGAGAGAGGAGAGAAAACTAGCCTGGATAAAAGGGAGTAACTCTGTAATCCTAGGCAGGAGAGAAGCCCATGTCCTCTCATCTCCCTCCATTGTCCATCCAGCAAGTAGATGAGATACTCAGGTTTTATCTGAGTTCCAGAGCTTGGTTTGATTTCAGAATATTCATCTGTGGAAGCAAGTTGCACATGCTTCAGACCCTAAGTTTTATGCAAACCTCTCTTCAACACTTGGCCTGTGATCCCTCCAATACCATTGTCCAGGTGAGCTGTCTGCATTTGGCCTGAATTTAAGACACTCCTGTTGTTGAATCCAAAAATCTGCCCACATCTGAGGACATCAAGACCCTGCTGACCATCTCCTTCTGGAGGGTAATTTTGTTAATTCCTGCTTGGTAGCTGCTAAGGTACAAGTCCTGGTCCTGTCAGTGATCTAGCCAGCTACGACAGGTCTCAGTAAAATGCTGAGGATCTGGGCTGGAAATGTTGACTTTGATGATACACCTCTCTCCCCATACGTCTAGGGCACTAGATTAGATGTCTGTAGCTTTTACTGATCTTTTGTTTGCTCTTTCTTGAGAGTCAGCAGGCAATTGTCCATGCAGCCAGAAAGTGTGTCTGGCACAGGCCGAGCTGCTGTCCCCGCTCCCTGGGCACAGAGCTCACCTGGACAACACGAGCCATCCCTGCTTTTCACACCAAGGCAGCTAAGCTGTGTCGAGAAGATGTTGTGTTTTCAGTGAGTGAGCAAGAAAGGAGTCATATAAATACGGTCTCACAGCTTCCTTTCCCAACACAGGTTTCACAGACTCCTCGGTCACCGTTTGCCAGATATGGTCTGTCCAGTCAAGCAGGAAGGTCTGAGTGTACAACTGTATGCTGTTTGAAGTAGTCTTTTTTCTTTCTTTCTTTCTTTCTTTTTTTTTTTTTTTAAATACATTTTGGTTTCTTTTACAGTCGAAAGTGAAACCTGGGCTTGAAGTATTGAAAGAACAGCACAGAAATGGAGAGCTTACAAAAAACCAGAGCGGTGAATTTTCTATCAGTGCTAGACTTCACACTGGTATCTGGTAAGTGATAGAAAAATGCCACAATATGTCCTGAGCAAGCTTTTGCTCACCATCAAAGGAAGGAAAAATGTTATTTGTCCTAAACAGAGATATGGTAAAAATAGAAATCAAATCCTAGGCCATATTTAGCATTTCAATTAAATGACCTCATTTTTAACAAGCGTACCTAGATGATTCACATTTTAGAAAAATCAGGCTATATGTAGAGCTGTCCAAATGGGAAAATTTAGCTTGCCCAGATAGAACTGGAAGATTAAATGCATCCTGGGTTCAGATCTTCACACCACTGACCAGATTTCAGTGGTGGTCTCTCTGCCATTCCTTGCTCCTGTTTTTTCCAATAGATGTGGACTACAATCTACCTTGTGCTATGGCAGCTTCATAGCTCCTCTCCCCACAGTTAAGAGAAAAGAGGTGAAAGGCAGCCCAGCCAGAGTTGTTAGATCTAGAAGAAAAGGGAACAACACATGCTTGAGAGGCCAGATGAGATCAGGGCAAAAACATGAAGTAAGGCAAACACTGACAAGGTAGGAGGAAATAAATCTGCTGCAGGAGAGCTGGACAGTCCTGGATTGGGGCCTGGAGGCATGGTGACATCTCCATCCTTGGGGACCATCCACCATCAGATCTGATGAGGCTGTGAGGGTGTGAGGGAGAGAAGGGGCAGAGAGACCTCCACACCTCCCTTCCCACCTAAATCCTCTGCAATTTTACAAACCTGTGAACTGCCCACATCTACCCCAAAGGATGGGGTTGAATGCACCAGAAAACGAAACCTAGGAAGCAAAACTTTGGCCCTAAAATTATCACCGAAGTGAGCTGTGGAAACAAAATATTGTATTAGCAGACTCGCTTGAGCATTAGTATAAGCCTATCATTCTGTCAGAATGGACAAATATTTCCTGCAGAGTTAATAGAGCTGTACTGGGTTGCCCTTAATAGTTGTTTATTTTATTTTTCACTGTTCATAATAAACCTCTGTGCATCTGAAAATAGCTCTTTCTAATTACTGTATGAGTACCTGTGCATTATCAGTGTGCATGGGTGTGTTTGTGTGTGCTGATGACACCTCAGGTATATGCAGAGAGCTACTTAGCTTCATTGAAAAATGTGTATTTACTAAGAAACCTGAAATGTTCCTGGTTCACAAGAGTTTCACCAAATCCAAAACTGGGTTAGCACATGGTTGAAAACGTTGGCAGTCACTCCAGATCTCTGCCTTTGGGGCACATGTACAAAAGAAATCCTGCAAGGAAGGCATGGGACAGTTCAATAGAAAAGTCAAAAATTTAGGGGGGTGGGGAAAGGCTTGCTGTGATTCATACCAAAATCAACTGTCAGAAAAATGATGTTACCCCCGAACATGAAGTCTTGCTGTTCTTTTACAGAAAGACTCCAGTCATATGCTCTGCCACCTCTCTCTTGAGATTTTTGTCACAAATTGCCCTCCTGATAAGATTCAAGATCCTGACATGTAAAACAAGACAAAAAAGATGTATATGGTGGGCTGGTGATTTCCAGCAATAAATCTTGGTGCTACATGAAAGTCTTAAGTAAAATATGGCATGTCTTCTTGATGAACAAGTTGCTTTTCATTTTGGTTAAGACATTTCAGTTCATCGAGCACCTGGACAACAGCTGGGTTGACTTAGAAGTAACATTGCGCAAAACCAGAATTCCGCTCAAAAGCGGTCAGGGGATGGGGTGACCTGAGTAACAACAGAAAAAATTGACTCAAAGTTTTGCACAGAGTTTGGTCAAGTAGAGAAAATCAGTGCTGGGGAAGGAAGATGGGTGAATGCTCATCAGTGGACAACAAACAAGGAGCGTGGGTTTTTAACTGAAGGGAGACAGATATTTTTAAAGGAAGCCTGGCTGAACCCCACACCTTTATTTTTGCCTGGTTGAGTGCAGCTGAAAAAGTAGTCATGAACAGATTTGCACCTCATGAATCCCTAGGAGACTATACCAGTGACTGCCTCCATTCTGGGTAAAAGCAAATTAAAAGACATCAGGGCCAATTTACTTGACAATCTTTTCCAAGTCCAGCACTGTCTTTGCATTTTATCTCTAAGCCCACCTTAAAGCTAGACTACCCCCTTAAAGCTAGACTGTCCATTGCATAGCATTAGATGTGCTTCTTTCTTTCCACTGCCTTTTTACAGGTGACTTATCTCTGGAGTGACCATCTATGCTGGGGTGTACTGCCACCTCTTTATTTTATCCAGGGGTGTCAGTTGCAGCATGTTTTGGCATTCTTGAGCTCTTCAAAATAAAGTCCAGGACTGGAAATCATGATGCCTGCTGAGAAATGTGGGACCAGCTGACTACATTGTTCAATGTGGCCTTTGTTGTCTTTTTTTTCTCAGAATTAGGAACGTGAGGGATGACTTTGTCAAAATGGATGACTTTTTCATGAGATAATTCTATCCAGCTCTGAAACTTCCTATTTCTGTCCAAAATATCTCTGACCTTTGAGCTGTAGCATCAACATTTCCTTCCCACTGAAAATATTCAGGATTTTTTTTGGAACTGCACGCATGGGATTGAGCGTGTGGGTTGTATGTGCTGTCAGTTGGTGATGGGGCAAGTCTGACAACACCAGGGACATTGTTTCCTGTTTAACAAGTTTCTGTGTGTGCACTAGTGTACCTGTGAAAGAAAAGACAGAAATGTGATCCTAACTGTGTGGGGCTGGACACCTTCCATCTCTGTAGCAGGCTGCAGTGTGGGTCACAGGCTGCTTTACTAAAGCTGTCTCTTGCACTGTCTTTTTCTCTGGCTGATGTGCTTTAAGCACCACCACTGCCAGATCACATTCTCTAGAGCAAGCAGAGAAATACTAGGTCTGTGCAGCCAGCTCAGCATTCAGGATAGGTAACAGCATCCTTGCTCTGACTAGACTCCGGCAACCGAAAGCCAGAAAAGTGAGAGACAAAATAAATGCCATTCAGGTCCCTATGATTTGCAGGCAAACACTGTTCAGTGCCACTGTGATGCTGGCAGGGCAGCACAGAACCCATAATTTAGCCCCAAAACCTTGTCTAGCAAATCAGCAAAAGTGCAGGATGCCCAGCTAATGGCTCTACAAGGACTGGGTACCTGAAAAGAAAGGACCTTTCAAAACAAAACCCAGAGCATTTGCGTAGTGTGGGTTAACAAGAAGGTTTCTAAGTTTAGAAGGATGCAAATGGACAAAAAGCAAATCCCTCCTTCACCTGCAGGAGAGGTTCTTCTGTGCCCAGCAAGAAGGCTAAACCACTGCCTGGTGTGATGTTTCTCTTCCTTCTCACCAAACAAAAGAAGTTGAGCTGGTGTCAGTCTGCGCTGTATGCACAGCCTGCAAGGGGCTGGCAGAGGAAACCCACAGCCAGTTTCTTGCTCTCTCTCTCTCCCCCATCCCAGTGCTGGGAAACCTTTCATCTTTTCAGGAAAGCCACTGAATGGAGATGAGGTGTTTGAAAGAAGAGTCTGCCGTGGCAGCACCAAACTCACTGAGATACAGAAGCTGGCTTGTTTT
Organism: Promerops cafer; assembly: GCA_013398275.1. Classification (NCBI taxonomy): domain Eukaryota; kingdom Metazoa; phylum Chordata; class Aves; order Passeriformes; family Nectariniidae; genus Promerops; species Promerops cafer. Next base: position 250,024 of record VZSE01008494.1, read on the forward strand.
TCACGTAGTAAAACAGCCACACGGGAGCTGACTGATGAGTTTGTAGGCATCTTGGAAATCACCTTAGAACATGCCTACCAGTCTGGTCTCCTGAAATCCACCTGGCTGGAAGCACCTCCAAGCACTGCCCCACTTCCCATGGTGAACTGCTGTCACTGCCAGAGCACAGGTCAGAGCAGCAGCCATGCCCCAGCCCCAGGAATAAGGTGTTGGGGAGGCAAAGTGGAGATGAAATTTCCTCTGACCCATTCATGTTCACTGCGAGTGAGGGGAAGGCCCAGCCCTTTGCAAGCAGCTCCCTAGCAATCCCAGCTTCTCAGATTTCATCCCTTGATGACACCTGGCTGGTCCAAGCACTGCATCCTCTGCCACACAAAGATACTAATATCATGCAAACAAGTGACACGACCCAGCTCACAGCTGGTACAGCACCTTGCTCTGTCCTGCATTTCATTGCAGAATGGTGTCGGGTCAGTTAAGCACCATTTTTTCTTTGGAAGTCTGTGCGTATTTCTCTTGACCACCTTCTTGTCCTTCATGAGCCTGGAAATTATTTCCAGGATTAGTTGAGGTGAGGCTGGCTGGCCTGTAGTTTGCCATATCTTCCTGCGGACAGGAGTGGCACTTGCTTTCTTCCAGTCTTGAGGAAATACTCCCAGTTGCCAGGATAGCTGACACACCGAAGGTGAGGGAAGCAGTGGGCAGGCCCTGGATGTCATGCTCAGCAGTTCCTCGCCTCTTCACTGGTATTTCCTCAGCCAAATTACACTAAAAACCAGAGCAGCTGAGATCTTACACAGTTTTGACCTCTGATCCTGAGGATTTTCTTGCCCTGCGTGCTGCTTTCTCTGGAAAGCAGGGAGCAATATAACATGCCACTCCAAGCTCTGTTGGGACAGGGTTTGCAGCTCATTAGAGCATGGGTTCGTCTTTAATTGACCTAGATGCTTAAACTCATAGTTAAGGACATTACTGGATCTGGATCTAGGGGAGTGAGAGACATTGCTGCTGTAAATGATCCCACTGCTTCTCCTGGCCACTTCTATGGTCTCTGTTCTGACCCACTCTTGACTGTCCCTGTACATCTGTGTGGCCCCCTCTGCAGAAATAAGAGCAGCATTTTAAACCTCTAAGGTAATTATTGGTTTAGCTTCAAAGCATATACACCCTGCCTAAAAGAGTTTTGTACTCACACCCGAAGCAAGAAAAGCCACATGGGGATCTCCGGAAGAGCTGAAGGAAAACCTCTTTAAAAGCCTCGGGTTTTGAGAAGATGAATAAACATAGGAAGTCAGCTGTTTGGCATTCACTCTGGGCTCTCTCTGTGCTTTCTAAGTGCCTACCGGCCCCTGAGGATGGAGCAAAGGCTGACAAGTCTGGAGGGGTTGCTGAAATGACAAAGCTTTTACTTCTGCAGAGAATTACAAAGCTACGGCCATGGGGAAAACAAACATGGGAAGTCTAAAGAACAGAAAAAAACTCCACAAAATTTGACAAGAAAGCTCCCTTCTATTTTGTATTTTCCATGAGCCACAATCCTACTTATTACTGTTTTTTTAATATATCCTCTCAGTCCCATTTTTGGCATCTACAGGTTTCTGATAGACTTTACAATCCTCACTCCTCCCATTAAACCAAATCAATGACCAAATCCCAAGCCTACCCCCCAGAATTCCTGGATTGGAGAGATATTTTGGATCGGGAAGTAGATCCATGGGCCACAGAGCTTGGCAGGCTTTGGTGGGTCTCCTCTGCACACAGGGCAACACGTGAGGAACAACAGGGCCCTGCCAGGGCTGGGCGAGAGGGAAGGCATGTGGCAGAAAGACAGTCTCCGTGACCCATGTGGGTGGATTTGGCTCCTTTCTTTGGAAATGCTATCAACAGAGGCAGACACTCCCTCTGGATGCTACGAGCCAGGCTACCAAACCACCCTCACATGTGCAATGTGGCTCTCTCTGCTTCTGCCAGCCAGAGGCTCCCATGGGCAATTCGCCAAGCATGGAAGGGACAGGAAGCAAAGGTGGCATTAGGGTCTTCAGTATTGGCTCCAGTCTATGGGGCAGCAACTTAAAAAAAACATGGAAAAATAAAGATTTGGAGTTACTTTTTGCTCCATTCCCCACTGGTGGATGATTTTTAAGGGATTTTGTACGCTCCTGCCAAAGAACTGGGAAGTCTTTGGGAAATATTCCTGCAGTACACAGCAGTGCCCAGATGCACAATGTTCAGAGCAGCATGTGCCAGAATGAAGGTCCCTCATGCCCCTCTGATCCCCCAGCTAGGATGTGACCTCACCTTGGTCATACAGCCAGCAACACAAATGTTGAAAAGCCCCCGCAATTTCACCCGTGGGAGACAGCAGTGATCACCTGGGACAGGTGAGCGCATCCTTGTGTATTTGCTTTCTTCCTGAAACTAGTCATTAGAGAGGGTGTCACTTGCTTTTAGCTGACAGCAAGCAAGGCGTTGTTACAGGAGTCTTCTTTGCATGTCAGAACTTTCTCACGGTCAGAAGTGCTCCTGGGCATGGGAAGGGTAGGGGAGGGAGTGGTGTTGCCCTCTGAATGTATGTCTCATGCATTGAGGAAACACTCACACAAGCCAGGAGGAACAGGAACTCTGCTGAGGTGATTGCATCAGGCCTTTCACATCAGGATCGCACCATTCTGATCGAGCCATTTCTGTATGTCTTTCTCTGTCTTGGCTTTCTTGTCTTACAACGAGGCACGTTTTCCTGCGGATTTTTCAAGCTCTGCTCCCTGCTTACAGGGCACCTTGTGTTTTGACTTGAACCAAGGCCCAGTGGTACCGTGGGAGCTGGTCTGCTTCTAGGTATTTCTGACATTTCAGAGCAATGGGAGCACCTTACAGCTGATCTGGAGAGGGCAACTCCAAGGGACAAGTTACTGTACTTGCCTCCACAGCATGCAGTTCTCCCACTTAGGGGTACCACAGACTTAGTCCTCCTCCAATAGCTCTTCTTGTTGCTCTGCTGTGAATCCTAACAAGCTGTCCCTCTGCGGAGCCAGCTCTTCTTTCCAAATTCTGCTGCATTGCTCCCAGGCTCTCCTCCCACCTTCCTTCAGCACAGCACACCTACCTGGCCAGAATCCACCCAGTATCATCATTAGAAGGTTTGTTGATCCCCAGAATAACACCTGCACATTCTTTAGCAAGCACTGAATTTAGTTCATGGCTGTTTTGCCCTACGTGTATTTTCACTGAGTCACACACTGCTTGCTGACTCACAGAAAGCATTGAGGTGGAAAGTGGCAAGAATGGTAGGATGCAGGCCAGATAGACTCTCTCCCAGTGGGAGGTGGATGAGGCTCATCTGTGTAGCTTAGAAAGAGACCACACACCTCTACATGCATCCATATCAAATGGAGGTTTCTGACATTTGAGATTTATAATTTTATAGGCAAACACAAAATGGAATCTAGAGGTTGGACATGGACAAAGGACAAATGCAGGCTGAAAGAAGGGAGAAAGGTACACAGTGTATGAAATCTCAGAAGCTGCCCTGCCATGTAATTCTAATTAAATCTTCTTCCTTTCTTGTGTTCTGGTTGAACATTGCTGTTTTTCCAAAGACATGGTTCCTGTGCTCTAAACCACTCCCAGAAAGGATAAGGCACTTGCAGGACTCAGGGTACACCAACCCTACAGCCCTCCATCCATACAGGCATCACAGCTCTACCAGGAGTGAAGAAGAAAAACACCTCTGTCCATTCACATGTACAGAACGAACTGGCAGACTTCTTGTGGGGTATGTCTGTGGCACTCCAACAGGGACAGGCCAGTCTGGAGCTGCCACTGTTCCCACAGTGCTCAGTCTGGGACTTTAGCACTGTAGCTTCTCTTGCAAGTTCCTTTCTGACAGGGTTTCGACAAGACAGGACAGCCTCCACCAGAACGAAGGCTGGAGCCAGGACCAGATAAAGCAGGTGGAGTGATTTATCAAGCTGGAAGAGCTATTTCATAGTTCCTAGCTCAGCCCTTTTGCATGGTGTGCAGATATTCACCGTGGGTGTGTGTTTCAAAGTCCCCTGTGCCTGCAGAATATCTATGCAGCTTTAAGAAGGTGCTTAATCAAAACATCAGAAACAAAGCAGATGTAATTTCCCTGGCTAACAATGTTGGACCCTGAGGCCTCTGCAAAAGTGTAGTGAAGTCCCTACAGCTTTTGGGATGAGTTAGGAGGGTGTTAGTGGCACTGAGCGGGTGACAGCGAGCTGTGAGACTTGCTGGCTGCACGTGTGTTTACTTCATTCATTCACATCTCACATGTAGGGAGCTGTGGATTCAATTAGAAAATAATACCCATTTGCAGTTGATTGCCTGAGACATCAGCTTTAATAGCAGCTGGAGAGAGTTAGATGCCTGAATTGGTTCTGAGCTGCACTTCCTAGTTATTATGCTTCTAATTATGGCGAACCTGCTATTTGTCAACAATGTTTTATCAAAGGTGGGGAGACGTCACTCATCTTTTGGGAGGTGGCTCAGACTTTCTATTAGGTATTACGCAAGGTGGAGTCTGCCATATACCTGTTTGCCTTTCAAAGAAGCATCTGAACCTTTCTTTTTGTGGCAACACGGGTGTGCAGAGAGCCCACGAGCTGTCAGTCTGGAAACTTCGTGGCATACGTGTTTCTCTGCTGATATACAGGGGCTTACACATGCTCCAACATATTTTTCACTCCATCTGGACCAAATCTGGGAGAAGGTCTGTTCTAGAAGCCATTAAAATTTTCATTCCAATCAGGTCAGCAGACAGCTGTGAAATGGTCTAGAGCCCAGGACAGAACTTTGCTAATAGATTATATGCATGTAATGAGACAGCAAACAGTACTTCTTGTTCCTGCTGCAGCAGCTCAGCAAAGATTGGTCAGTGGATCTTGGTAGCTTGGTCTTGGGGATGCCCCAAGACACAACTTCTTCTGATGGAACTTGATTCAGAAGAGCTGCACTTGTCCATTATAAGAGAGTCTGATATGCACTACTTGGTTTGATGTAAAATGTACAGCAGGTTGCAATTGGCAATTGCAATTGGCAATTCCAATGCTCTTAAGCAAGCCTCAGATTGTCTACCAAACGGACCCACCCCAAAAGCAACAAGAATCCCTACTCCAGGACGGCAGCAAGAGGAAGGTTTTTGCCAATGTCCTCTGTGCCTGCAAGGGAGAGAAATTTGCTAAGTGGAATTCCCGGGTGCCTAGTAAACAGACCACATCCCTGTAACAGAAAGCAAAACAACAACTAACCCAACCCTGCTTTTGCTATCCAATTTTACTGCAAATTCCTTCCTGACTCCACATTTGATTGTCTGTTTAACTCTAGTCAAGACACACCAGCTGGACACTTGGGAAACTTGCTAGCATCCATAGATGCATCATCATCCTCCATACTTAGCTGCAGTCAGCCTCCAATGTTCAAGCAATGTGTGTTTCACATCTTTCTTTCCAGCACAAGCTCTGCTGGCCTTTTTCCTGCAGCAGTCCTAATTATGGCCAGTGCCTCAGACACTGACAAAACATATCTCAGGACATGCAAACACGATTCCTTTTGGAGTGTCCTTGGTAGTGTACCCCTCATTAACTTAATGATGAACAGGCATCTCACTTTTGCAGAGGAATATGAAAGAGTCCATTGGTGATACTAGACTCTTTCAGAAAAAAGATACAAAAGATCCCCAGGAACTGGAGCTTTAAAATAGCAGCACTGACACTCCCCAGAAAGCTCTTCCATGAAGAAAAAAATGCCCTTCCTGTGAAAATCATAGGAACCAGTTCTGGTCAGGGCAGAGGTATAGTAAACAGCTTTCACCTTCCTGTGACCCTACTGCACATCACTGTAGCCCATGTGCAATATATTTGGGATATATAGTAATCCCACAAAGAGCAGATGACTATAAAACCAGAAAATAGGAAAAGGCATGTAGTTAAACTATAAGCTTAATTGTTAACATGTAATGAGGTCTCATGGCATTTCCTACAACATCTGAAACCCTGAGGCCTCAGGATCCTGTGGCTCTAAAAATATCTCAATACTTTACTTAAAATATGTCCAGAAGATAGATATTTCTTACCACTTCTTAAAAAAAAAACTTGAGTTTGTTCTGAAGGCAATTGTTACCTCTTTTAGATCTGAATTTTTAGGGGATAGTAATACATAAGCCATCTTGTTCATCAGCTGGATTTATGAGAGTGAGCATACTCTCTCCAGTTTCAAGGATGACTCCAAACTGGGGGAAGCAGCTGACATGGGCAGGAATGCAGGGCTGTGATTCAGGGGGACTGCAGTGGGCTGGAATACTGTGCCAGAAGGAACCTCACAAAATTTAACCAAGGCAAGGGCAGACTGCTACACCTGGGATGAAGTGGCCTTTTGTACCAGGACAGGCTGGGGACTGGATAACTGGGAAGCAGCTCTGCAGAAAAGGGCCTGAGGGTCCTGATGAACAAGACGTTGAATGTGAGTCAGCAGTGTGCTTCCACAACAGTGAAGCCCAACTGCTCCCTAGTTAACACGAGCTAAAGCACAGCCAGCAGACTGAGAGAAATTATTATTGCTCTCTGCTTCACACTTATAAAGGTGCATCCGAAATGCTGTGTCAAGATTTGAGTCTCTTGAGTGCAAGAGAAGTTTGAATAAACTAGAGCAAGTCTGGCAGAGGCCACCAAGATGGTCAGGGCCTGGAGCACGTGCCATAGGAGGAGAGAAGCTGAAGAGCTGAGACACTTGTCCTTGTTAAGCATGGAGAAGAATCTGACTCTGTCTTTCTTGTAATCCCCCATTCAGCAGAGATGGACAGCAGCTAGATCACTCCCCCACACACATCTTTTTCTTCTCCAGGTTGAGCATACCCAGCTCCCTCAGCATCTCCTTGTACATCATCTGCTTCTTCTCATATCCCAGATGACTTCACCTGCCCTGCTTGGGAGGGCTGCCAGCACTGAGTTTGTGAATGTCTCCACGGGGCAAAGAGCTGGGTACAAGGGGAAGTGGAACAAATGAAATCATCAAGGAAGGCTGGTGGTGGTCTTGCACCAGGGTCCCTTTGCTTTGCAGAAGCTGAGAGTTATGACTAAAAGAGTCAGAGAATGCACACTGCTTCCTCCAGCCCCATCACTGGTGTGCACCCACACAAGTTGCCTTTCAGAAGACAGTTTTTTTTTCACTGTACTTCAGGCACACCATGAGCTATGAGCAATCATTTGGACTGGAAGGCTGTTCTGCAATCCACTGCCTACTCTGGTGGATTAGAGTACCTAATGAATCTCCTGCCTCTTCTAATTGTTGCCCCTATACAATTACTGAAAAACCTGCCTCAACATGACCCAATATTCTCTCCCCACACTTGCTAATTGCCACAGGTCCTTAGTGTTGTGCACGTGGCTGTAGCTACTGGGAAATGTTCTCTTGCTCAGATAAAAATTGTAACACAGGTATTTAAACTGGGTGGCTTTGTTTATTCATTCAGCTAGGAAAAAAATAGCTGAGGGAAGAGCCAGCTAAGCAAACAGCTTTAGATGAGCTGTGACACCAATGTTTTGTTTTGGCCTATGGCATGCAGTAAGGTCTAGAAGACATGTTCCTAGTGAGGGGCCCAAAAGGAAATCAGTCCTAATTAACCTATCTGTGGTCTAAGAAGTGGCCCACTTTGGGATCCTGAGCATAGACTGTCTCCAAGAGAGCAACAAAACTGTAGGTGTTAAGTTCCTCTGAATGAGCCTAAGGGATGGCTGAATCTACTTGTGGCTGAGAACATTGGCATGACGGAGAGAAGCTGGAATAAATCCTTGAGGTCCAACACAGGTACTCCATTCACAGGTACCTCTATTAGGAATTGTTTCCCACACCTCATTTGCATTCTATTTTGTCTACTGATCCCCCTGCCCAAATTCCTTAGACCTGGCTCTGACCAGCTGCTCCCCAAGGCTGAGAAGTTAGAAGCCACCTGAGATATATCCTCTCTCAGACCCTCAGATGCTTCTGCAACCCTAGTGCTGAGTTAGGGGATTGAAACAGGGATGAGGTTCTTTGGTTTATACATTTAATTTTACTGAGGAGAGTGATGAGACAGGACAAGTACAGTAAATTCTTCACCTACAACAGATTTGCTGTTGGGGTGAGCCAAGTCCCTGAAAAGATGGAAGTTTACAGACACTACGTCCTACAATGCCTCCTTCTCACCAATAGTTATGTTGGCACCAAGCAGCAAACTTAGACTGCAGACCCCTGAAGCCAGGTTGGATGGCCCCCCCTCTCCTGGACCTGCATCATGAGATTTATGTGAAACTGAATCCATCTCCTGTCTCTTTTTTTTGTTTTGTTTTAATTTCATTCAAGTTTTCAAAGGAAAAACCATCAGCTCAGGCGTACCACCAGGTACCAAATATGTTTGTAGTGCACCATCCTAGAATCTTACTCAAGATTCATCTGAAAATTTCCTCCTGCTGCTCTAAAAATTTGGATACCAATCAGATTTGGTAGTACAAGTATGTGCAGAAGCACATATGTTTCAGATACTAAGGAAACAACCAAAAGGTGCCTATAAGAGGAATCACTGAATCTCCATCGCACATGGATGTGAATCTCCCCTCTTTCTACTTCAAAGGATTGGCAACTTTTACACAACAGGCCACAAGCTCACAACGTGCTGCACCTTGAAAAGCAGGACAAAAAGTACCCATTTTTTATCTGTATGAGCTATATTGAACACTTCAGTGCATGCTGGCCACCCGTGTATCTCAGCAATGACTGTTCAAATTACACCTTGAAGAGAAAGTAGAGCCAGAGAGTATGACTCCTACATTGAACAGGCTGCATCCAAACACAGTAATTAAGGTATTGTGCAATCTCTCTGGTACTTAAGTATCTGTAATAATTATGCACCAGGAAAGTAAGCCCAACACATGTTCACAGTCTTCTCCTAGCATATGGATTGTTTACACATTCAAGTTCCCATCCGATCTTCTTGATAGCTTAGGAAAAGCAGAAGCTGAATATGAGGCCACTGATGATGCCATTTAATTCAAAGGCTTTTGAAAAGGAAAGGAAACAGGAAGCTAGGTTCAAGATTCAGATATGAGTTTCTGCACTTGTACATTCCACTAACTACCACCATTTCATGTACACCAGCATCAACATCTCTTGCTGGTGTTTTAGTCCAAGTCTTGTGCTCTTGTTTCCCCAGTGATTGTCACACTTGCATTCTCGTGAGAAGTCCCAGGGATCTGTCTTGCAGACTCCAGGATCCTACTATGAATGAAGTCTGGAAAAGATGGAAACATCTTGCCTTCCTGTGAGAAGGCTCAGTCATGGAGAAAGGGCAGCCAAGAGGATACAGAGACTGGGTTTTTACTCAAGCCCTGCTGTGGGCAAGCAGAACAGCCATAACTAGCCCAAACCAGCTGTGACTGTCAACTGAAGCCTGCTCAGAGAGCTGGTCAGGGTTAGCCAAGGAATCCCACGATTGATAGCCTGGAAGCTGACAGCTGGTACAAACAAACAAAATTTCTTCCTTGTTTTAAGCCTGTGGTTACTAAGGTCCTCCCATTATCATCTCTCTCTCCTGTTTGTGATTTTGAGGTCTAAGATTTAACACACAATTTTAACGTGGAAACACGTCCAAAAAGATCACTAAGAAAAGATTGCTATATACTGTTCCAAAATTACAGAAGGCCTTGAATGACAAATACTCCTGAGGCCCTTATACTGGTCTTTAAACATTGTTCTTTCCTTCACACCCCAGCTATTTAATTCGAATTTGTGTTCGAATGAATCTTTTCCATTTCTTTTTCAAGACTGTTTCACATAGGTGGATTTACGCAATGCTGTAAGCAGGGCAGAAGGCAAACACATGAAACATGGACTGCACTGTTTAAGTAATCAGGAAGACAAGGAATGGGGCTTGCTGAATTCCTTATGGCGTAATTTCACCAATTTACTGCTTGTGAATTATCTACACAACTATGTATTTCTTCAGCCCAGTATCTGCTGGATGTGTGTCTGCCAATGGACCCTCAACTTCATCTGAGTGCCAGTGCATTTGTTATTGAGCTGTATGATTGGTCACTGAAGTAGTTTCATAATTTCTTCCAGCTCACTGCATAGTATTAAACCACAAATGAGAGCAGTTCCTGCTGAAACAACCTGACCTTGCCCACAGACCTGAGGTTTTTCAAATAAGACAGCCTCTCCTCAGGGGATACTTGGTAAGCCATGACCGAACCCCTGCAAGCTGAACACTATTTTGATTTTCCACAGTGGTAATGCCATGAGGCTCAGCCACAAGATTATACAGAAGCAGGAGGAAACCCTTCCTGGAGAAGTGGCCTCTGAAGAGATGGTAAGGAGATGAACCCATGTCATGCCAAAAAATGTGCCTGTTGTTTGGAAGGACATGGCTTTTTCTGGGCTAGTATTTTGTGTAAGTTTGGGCTTAACTGTGAAGTCTAGAGGTCAAAGGTATATTTATACTTAGCTAACTCTTCAGTCCCTTGGTTATTAAGAAGGAAGGAGAATATTCATGTTGTCTGGATTTTCATATTCTTGTCACCATAATTATATATAAAATAGGAAAGGAAGGATTTCATTCTGATTTTCTCTGTTCATTGTTGCTGTTTACGACATCAATGGCAAGCTGGAGGAAAGGTATTGCCATATTGCATCAATTTGGTGAATTCAGGAGCAGCTCAATGTCCCTGGGACTCTGTGATGGCTGCCACCACCCTGTTTGCTTGCTGCATGTTCCATGCTATGAGTTGCCTCGAAAGCAACATGGATTGGCCACACAGAGAGGATGCAAAGTGTCCCAGACAAATCCAGATAAACTACCAAATTTGGGGATGCCTCATGGAGCCCAACCCACATTCCAGAACTTGTTGAGGTGCACTCCTCTTGACTCATAGCGCAAAGTTGACAAACTACCCACAAAGGGCTCTGAATTCTCTCTGTAATTAATTAGCCACAGGAAAACCTCAGAGAAGGGAGAAGGGAGCAATTTAACACAGCTCTCAGAATGACACAGGATGCTGAAATGCTGAAGAGTTAACCTGTTCCTTCTTCTCACCAACCTGCCCCTTAACAAGGTGTCCCAAAGGCCACCCCTCCAAAGGGGAAGGTCCCTACTCCAGAGCATATGGTGATTCTGTGGTTAGTTTTCCAAGTCAGGAGAATGGCTTCCTTCCAACCTTACAGGTTTTATACTGTAGATGACACAAACAAGCAGCATTACTCAGTGGAAATCTTCCAACTAACTTCCATGGCAGTTGAAAGAGGCCTCATCCTACTGCTGATCTTCCTGCCATGCCACTGCTGAGATATGGTCTGTCCCTTTGCTGCTTCAAACACCTCCTGATGTCTTAAGATCCAGATCTAGATAACAACATGTCCTGTGTGTACAAGACTCACTGCTTCTCCCTCCTGCCTCCATCCCATGGCTTTATTCATGATATTAGTTTGGGACATAACCGGAGAGCTTTCCTTAAACAATTCTTCATCCACGGGCATCTTTGATCACAGCACCCTATTTGGTTGGTATTTCCCTCAAAAACATCTGCTTAGAGGGTTTGAGAATAGTTTAAGTCTGCTGAGTGAAGAGGAAATACTAAAATTATGGGAATTCCTCCTCTCCCCTTCAGCCTCTCTAGTGAGTGAGTCCACCTCATTCTGGGCTTTCATTTGTAACCATCTGTGACATTTAAGAAAAAGCTGAATGAATTCATCATCCCAACATGGTGTGCAGCAAAGAGCTCATAATTTCCCAGTCATTTACTTAAATTACTATAGAATAAGTGAACTAAACTAAATTACAATGCGGAGAAATGAGAAAAAGGCCTTGTTGTCTTTGATTTCAATACTCCACCTAAGTGCCAAATTTACTACCTCATTACATATTCTGCTGCGTTCAAGAAACAGGAAGGAGAGTGACATGCGTACACTTCAATCACTTATCTAATCAAACTCTCTGCTACTTTTAGAGTGGGAAGGTTGGGGAAGAAAAGATATATTTTCCCCTCCCAAACTTGTACTGCTAAAATGGCACATGGTGTACACTTCCCTCCTGCCCCAGACCATTCTCCTGCCACCCAGGTGTAAGCCTCTTCTCCATGGGTGTGTGAGTAAGTCATCCTTCTGCACACTGTCCTGCCGTGGTGAGGAAGCCCAGTTCAGCCAGACATCTGTCTGTGCCTTGGCTGCTCTGTGAAACCAGCTTCCAGAAGAAACGGCACCAGGACAGATGTGGCCTTACTGTCTGGGCTGTGAATATAAAACTTCTGAGACATGGCTCAGGTATGGAAACGAAGAACTGCAGCCAACCCACTGCAGAACAAAGAGCAGGGTCTTCACCCTGGATGGTTTCTTCTAAATTTCCTGTGTACAGCCCCTGTTTGCAGCACTCTGTTTGATTCCCCTGTCTGACTCAAGCCACTCTGATTCTTCTACTGTCCTGACACACAACAGCTGTGTGGACACCCAGCAGGCTTAATATTGGTGGATTATTCCAGACCTTTGCCAGTATATTGCTCCAAGCCAACCTAGTCTCAGCTGCCTTTCTACAGACTTCTGCAATTGTGTAGGGCAGCTTAAAGGGCCAGACTAGAAGGGCACATCGGCTTGTTGATTTCCCAGAGCCCTCTTGTGGCAATGAGGGAGAGCCAAGGAAAGGCCCTTGCCTCCCTGAAAAACAAGAGGATTTTGGGAGGTGCCCTGCATGCGTTTTGCCATCCTACAGTGGCACACCAAGGGCTGAATTCAGAGCTGACCTCAGCAGACACATCTTTGTTTGGCTAGAGGAGAAATGTTTACACCACAGGTTGGCTGATGCAAGACCCAAAACAGTCTGTTCTGGGTATCTGTTGCTGCCCCTTTCTAGGTTTGACAGGGAAGATGTTCTAGATGATGCTGCCATGGCTTCACATTAGAAAAGGTGAAGCAATCCAGTAATTTTGAATGGGTTGGGAGTGTAAAGAGGCTCATAAATTTTAACAGAAACACCTCATCTGCTAAACATGGACTGTTTGCATTTCCAGGCTGACTTATGTGTCAGCACAGCCAACCAGGTCTCAAAGTTTACTTCAGCCAGTGAACCTAAACTACATCCCAGATTTTCATCCAGATCCTTTCTACAGACTGAGATGTGGCATACCATAGCTCAGGTGAAAAGCAGATCCAAGACACTGACATCAGCTCCTGGAACTGGTACCAGAGTGATATGGTACAGCAGCACAGGTGATGTCACTGAGAGCATCCCACTGCTCCTGCACCATGCCTAGGAGCCTCACAGGTCTGGTTCTTCAGGAAGGTATTGATTCATAGCTCTTCCCCACCTCAAGACACAGGTCTGCATCCTGCTTTTCTGCAGCTTACACTAAAGTGGCTGTGGGGTTTTTTAAGGTTTATCACTGCTGTCAAAAGAGGCAAATTCTCCATTGCTAGGCAAATAAAGCAGAAAGCAGTGGACTTACACACCTTTTGCCCTAAAATGCAAAATGTCAGTGTGACAGGAATTCCTGCTCTGCCTCATTATTATATCTATGTAATGCCAACCAAGAAAAACATCTTTAGCACAGTGGTCCAGAAAAAAACGTATGTGATCAAAAATACCCTCACAGCTGAAGTACCACAAATCTGCCACTTTTGTACACAGAAAAGTTTGATCTGCCAGGAAAGGTACACACAGCACAAGCTGTTATCCTTGCACTTGGTTCTGAAGAAATCCCCACTGCAGGAAGACCAGAATCTTCAGCTGGAGCCAAAGATAAATTCTGTTTGGTCTTGACTCAAAAAGTCTACAGGACAAAGTGTCCTTCAAAGTGTACTGTACTGGTGCAGTTTTCCTGTGACTATTTAAATATGTGTGCTCTTAAAGATGCAGGTTTGCATTTTTTTTTTATTGCACACATGATTTTTTATAGGATGCTTGTGATTTTATATTTCAGGATTGGAGAGATGTGAAGACATCCTTAGTTTATTTAGTCCAACCTCTGTAAGCCAAAGAAATCCCATCATCATCTGATCTTGGGGGGAGGGAAATTTTACATTTAGTGGGGAGATAAGAGGATAAATTTTCCAAGCAACATATTACATTCTTCCTCCTGAATACTAGTTTCTCTTTCCTTTGCCTTTTTAGAAACACTATGTAGAAGACAGACAATGGTGCTGTTAAAGCATCTCCAAGTCCTTTTTACAGCAGGATCACACTGACAGCTCTCATTCAGTCTGTGTTGTTCTACAACCCCTACATGTTTTTCTGAAGTACTGCTCAGACAGCTATTTTCCATTCATATAAAGATCATAGCTCACATATTCACAAGGTTTTTAACTCTGTCCAGCAGCATGGCATTGGGAATTCAACTTCTGAAGTGCAAAGTGTTCACCTGTCTTTTATCAAACTTCATCTCACTGATTTCAGAGCTTCTCTCCAGTTAAAGAGATCTTGCTGAAAACATTGCTGTCAAAGTTCTTGTTATTTGGCCCCACAAATTAAATAGCATGCCACTTGCTATTTAATATGTCCAATTTAGTAACAGAAATTTGAAATTGTGATTAGACTGCGAAGATGGATCCTTGAAGATGGATCTCTAAAGGCCTGCCAGTTTGACAGTTTCCAGCAAACTACTGGTAACTACTCCTTTTATTTTATTTTTCTAATAAGGACACATAAGGAAGGCATATCCAGTAAGGAGTGGCTTTGGGTTTGTGTAGTTTAGAGAAAAGGAGGCTGGAGGGTGACCTCATTGCTCTCTACAGCTTCCTGAGGAGGGGAAGTGGAAAGGGAGGTGCTGAGCTCTTTTGCCTAGTACCCAGTGACAGGAAATGTGGGAATGGTTCAATGCTGCACCAGGGGAAGTTCAGACTGGATGTTAGGAAGCATTTCCTTACCAAGACAGCAGCCAAACAAGAGGTGGTCAAAGCCCCAGGCGTCAGCGGTTAAGAGGCATTTGGACAATAACCTTAACAACATGCTTTACCTTTTGATCAGCTCTGAAGTAGTCAGACAGTTGATCATTGTAGGTCCCTTCAAACTGAACTAGTCTGGTCTGGTCTGGTCTGGTCTGGTCTGTTCTGTTCTATGCTATGCTATGCTATTCTATGCTATTCTGTATTTTTAACAATAGTCTAACTTGTGCTAACATTCCTGACTTGATCCTGAGTCTGTCACCTGGGGCAGCATCAAAACACCTTCTGTCAAGGCATATCACACTTATGATGTGCCCTGATTTAAAGGGCAGATGACCAGCTTTAGGAGAAAGTTTGGCTAACTTGATATAATCTCCCAAACTAGCCACAAATGTATTGGCAGCACTGAAATGTTTCCACAGAATTTCGGTTTCATGCAGCATTTGCTGTTGATGGCTTTTGATAGTCAGACTGCTTTTCAGTGAATGCTTTGGTGGAAGCAAAGTTTTGGATTTTGACCATGTCCATTCTATAGGTGCATTAAATGGTAGGACAGAGCCAGAGAAAAACACATTATGCATTTGGTTGTCCACGTGATATCCACTCATTCTCACTCCCCATCTCAGAGGCCACCAACAATAATGTCCCCACAGAAAGGTGTGCAGCTCTCCTCTACATCATCTGTGGCCACTGAAGGCCAGCAATGAGCACAGTGCTTCTCATCCCAACATTCTTCAACCTCACACCAAAACCCACCAAGAAAATAGGCCTGAAAAAAAATGTAAGCTTGGTTATTTTCCCTGCTGCACCATTTGAAGGCAAAATGATTTTCCTTTTCTATAACAGATGGAAATAATTCCTATGGTTTCCATCTGTTAGTGAGTGATACTGCCCTGATAATGCACAAAACTACTCAAAGACAGAGGCATCGATTGCACTGAGAAGCACTTCTTAGAAAATAAAAATAAAAAATGTTTCCCATTTTTACGATATAATTAGAGCATGAGGGGAAGTGGTTTCTAGTCCTGTTCTATGAATTAGATTTTTCCATTTTCTGCCAGGTTCAGGGATGCTTGGGAAGCTGTTAGCATGCAAATAACTAAAAAGACAGTAATTCCAGTTTGATTCAATCTGATGCCTAATTCTCAGAGAAGAAGGAAGAAGTTGCTTAGAGTTTTCCCAGATGTCAAGTTGCCATTTTTCCTGCCAGATGCCCACATATTTTGAAACCTTTATGACAACTGTTTCAGATGTTTGCAGTAACAAAGACAAGGCCAATAACAAACTCAGCCATTGGCCAGTGTTAAAACACTCCAGACTCTCTTCTGAAAATTCCACCTACCTGATTATACTTTCATTCCTTCTGCCCCAGCTCATGATGTTACTGAAGACAATTGAAGGTTTGCCAGCCAAATCTACATGGAGACCAGGAGAAGAAAGTTCTTTCTGAGCACTTGAGCACAGAGGTCTCCCAGCAGTTTATACATCCACCTATTTTTGGACGTTTTTTTCACCACCTTCCTTTAGAAACTGAAAATTGCAGCAAAAACCTTGGAAGTTTTTAATTTGCTTTTTAGCTGAGGAAAGACAGATTTTTCCCTGAGTGGTCAAAAGTCCTGAGAGCAAACCTGCTCCAGTGTGGGTTTCCCACAGGGTGACAGCCTCCTTTGGACATCCACCTCTTCCATCAAGGGGTCCTCCAGGAGCTGCAGGTGGATCTCTGCCCCCCTGTGCACCTCCATGGGCTGCAGGGAGGCAGCTCCTTCACCATGCTCACCACCACGGGCTGCAGGGGAACCTCAGCTCCAGCACCTGCCCCTCCTTCTGCACTGACCTGGGTGTCAGCAGGGCTTCTCCTCTCACGTATCCTCACTCCTCTGCTGCTCTGCAGAAGTTTTTTTCCCCATTCATATGTTATCTCAGAGTGACTACCAGTATCACCAATGGGCTCAGCCTTGGGCAGCTGTGCGTCCATCATGGAACTGGCTGGCATTGCCTCTGTCAGACATGAGGGAAGTTTCTGGCAGCTTCTTACAGAAGCCACCTCTGTGGCCAAAACATGACCTTAAAAACCAAATATGCTCTTTGTGCAGCTGCTGGTATCTTTTTTTCTTTGAAAAGATACAAAATATTTTTCTAGCAATTTGTTCTCAATTTTTCCAAAGTGGGGATTTAGTGAGAAGGAATTTAAAAGACAGTTCAACTCTCAGTGATCAAAGGCTGGCCTCATGACCCCCATACTGCATTTGGAGTTCATGGCAGCCTCACAGGATCACATAACATGTAGGCACCACAGGGACATTCCCTGTTCACTTTGTGCACATTGAGGGCAAGATCTGATCCACTTTACTTGGGAAACAGTTGCTGAAAGTGTGCCTGCAGTCTCTGCCAGCAGGTACCCAATGCCCCATCTGCTCATGAAGCTCAGTCTGTCTTCAGACACATCACTTTTTCATCACCTGCTCTTTCGTCATTGCCTTTTCCATGAGCAATTTCCAGCCTTTCCAGGGAGCTATTGGGTCTGTTTGCCATCTGTCCTTCTCCTTCCCCTGAGAACACTTGGACAATGTTTCATTTACTGTTGGTTTTTTTAAGTAAGTTGAACATCTTTTGATAATAAATTGCTCTTGGTATCCCTCTGAGCCACTTACATCTCCTTTGGTGACCTCTTGCTCTTTCTGTGCATTACCATGTCTTAATGTACACTTTTGCCATTTCATTGGTCCACATTTGACGCCAGAACAAGTCATGATCCTGAGTCATGATCCTATTATTCTTCTGGAGAGCGCTTAATACTGCCCAGGATTATTTTTCCCCTTAGCATTACTCTTTTCTCATTTGCATTCTTTTTTCTATGTGTGTGTGTGTGTGTGTTCCCGTTTCATTCCTTGATGTTTCACATCTTTACTTCTGGCACTCCCCTTTCTTTTGCCCTTGAAAACCAAAGATAATAAAACCTATTACAGTTTTCTAGATAAGATTTTTTTCCTAATTAACTTTTTACTGTTTTTGTTTGATAGAATAAAAAGTATTTGTGTATACTGAACACAGAAAGGAATAAATATGGATAAACTTAAAGACTCATCTAGGTTAAGTTGAGGGTAGAGGTGGACAAAACTATATTTAAGGTGATGCACAGAGAAAGAGAACAACAGCAAATGAAAGCAGAATCTGGGTTATGTGTTTTCACTTAGCCAATTTCTACAGATAAAAATAAAGCAAAATTTTTCTAATCTTATAAAAAATAGAATTGGGCAAATCTATAACTTCATCTAAGACTGAACTTTGCCTTTTTTTTTCCACATTGGGATTGACAGAATTTTCCACATTTCCTTTAAAATATTATTTACTTAAAAAACAAACAGACAAACAAAACCCAGCCCACCAACAAACCAACCAACCAACCAACCAACCAACCAACCAACCAACCACCAGATGAGATGTTCTCCATGGATGAAAGCAGTATACAAATAGGAAGTAGTCTCATGAGATTTCCAAACTCCTCCTGGTTCCTGGACCGAGCCTTCCCTTTTTCCACTTTCTTTTCTGCAGAGGCCTGCTCCTAGCTTTTTTTTTTAAATGGAGCTAGTAAGCTATATGGCTTGAGCTTCTGGGGGGCTCCAGTGTCCATGCTGTCCACTCCCCTGGGCAACCACCTTGCCGCTGAGAGCTGATATCTCCTCAAACAGCAAGCAAAATTGAAGCAGGCTGCCCAGACAACTCTCCCAGCCTACCACACCAGCACAGCCAAGACTGTTCCCCAGCTATTGCATTTCAGTGGGGAATCCCAATTGTACCTTGCATTTTTTGTTAGATATTGTGAGAGGGTGGGTTTTTTACAGGGTGAGGAAATACACCCTGTAATTGTGTATTAGTGTTCAGGCACTCAGCTGGTGAACTCCTTCTGGCTCAGGTGAGTGACAGAGAGAAATTCTGACTCATTTGCAACCAGGAAGGAAGCAGAGTATACTCTGTGCTAAGAATTAGGGACAGCCAGCGAGATTATAGCTGGAAAGGCTGCCTGCTGAGAGCACAGTGTATTTAGAAGCATCTAAAATAATTTGTGTGACTCAGTACTGTTTTCCTAACACTGGCAGCAGCATGTGGTAACTCTCCCCCTTAGGATGCTCTTTTTATCCTCCTTGGTTTTTAACTTGTGGATGAGGAGGAGGAAGAAAAATGAAGAAGAGGGAGACTTTCTCTGCTGTTTATCAAAAACAAACAACACTTTGCACTTCTCCAGCAATTCAAGGTGATTTGCAGATGAACTTGGAGGTGCTGGACTTGGACTTGGGTCAGTATCACATAGTATCTGCTGTTGTATGCAAGAGCAAAGTTGTGTGATTATCTCTAAGCTGTTCTGATTGTGCTGAAGGGCTTGTTTGTCCTGGAACAAATCCTTTCTTTTCTGCCAAAGACAGTTTTACACAGTTAAAACCATGGCAATGTGTGGGTGGGCACCACTATGAAATCTGGAATGTTTAATACATCAATTTGAGAAGCCAGGAGGATCCAACCACAGCAGCACCAGGAAATGCTATAGGGAGATGGTAAGAACTCTACTTCAACTTATTCACCTTTGTATTACAGAGGTCTTTGGTGATCCAGTACTACCAAGTAGTGTTTGGTTTTCCCATTTATGCCAGTTACTCAAACACATTCTCCCATCACTCAGTATGCCCCATCAGAAAATTTCATCTGATGGCATTATGTAGAAAGTGATACCTTTTCTCAGCTCAAGGATGTTGAAGAATCTACCACATGAGCTGTCCCCAGATTTAATCTACTTCCCAGGCAATAAAGCTCAGTACCTCCTGTCTTTTCCTAAACTGCTTCACATCTGGATCCAGTCACTACAGCTGCCTCTGCCTACTGAATCAAGCAGCACTTGGCAGTCAGCAATGCTCTGCAGGTTCCCAGTGGTTGGAGATCATGACTGAGCTACCTCTTTGCCAGCTCATTTGTGCCCAGAGCTTTCTGGGTAGCCTAAAGGAAAGGCAGTTTCATGTCACAGTGTGACTCTGCAGGTCCAAATGGACCTCATGCTGGGCGGGTGAGTAGGCACAGAAACTGCTGTGCAGTCGTGATGATAACATGGCAGTGCCTGAGCCAGCTATTCCCTTCAGTGATTCATTCCTTCCCCTCTTATCTCCTTCCCTAACCAGCTTTGCTGACAAAATTAGCAGCGTACCTGCTGTATGCTTAGTGCTACCATTCACAGCACAGAAGAAAATATTAATTCATCATAAATAGAAGCAAATGGACCCACATTAAGCAGAAAGCAGCTTACACTTGTATTACTGCATCAAAGTGAATAGTATGCTTTGACTCATCTAATGGAGGCCATCACAGAGAAGAGCCTGCTCGGCAGAAAAGAGGAAGTCCAGATCTGGATGAGAATGCATCTAGTGACACCAGGAGACATCCCTAAAGCTGTGCAAGTGTCAACCACAGCATGTTTCTTTCTTCCAATCCCCTTGCACATCATGTAGCTATCTGGACTCGAGCTCCCCCTGATCCATTCAAACCACAGAAAAGGCAAATGGGCCCCCAGCAAGAGACATCTTAGCCTTCCCCCTCTCCATAACCACCTCCAGTGCCTAGCACTTGTACTCTGAATACTAGAACTGAGGAAAGCAGAAAATCCAGCTGAGAAAGAACATGGACAAATGTGGGAGTCATGTAGCTGGATACCCTACCTGACTTCTTTTGGATTCTGTTCTTGTCTGGGTACTTGCCAACCACCCAGGATCTACTGGTTGAAAGAATCTACTCTCCATTCATGGAAAGGACTCACCCTAGTTCTAAAGAGAAATGAGCACTATTTGCCAGCAGGGAAATGAAATCTGTCCATGTGTTCAATTGACTGCTACACACTCACAGCCAGAACATCTGCACAGAGATCATTGCACCAATGAGTGAGGACTCAGTTCCTTTTCCAGCTGTCTTTCAGTCATACTGCAGAGGACACAAGGAGTCAATGAAATGCTCTTCTTTAAAAGCAGACATACATTGATGAAACAATTGTTCTGCGTCCAAAATGTTGCTCCCACCTTTCTTCCTTTCCCTAAATTGCTTTCCCCAAAATTAGCATCCCAACAGAAGCACATTTCATCCCACAGAGAGAAGCTCCAGACATGATGAATTTTCCTTCTTCTTCTTCATTCAATGTCAGCTTCAGTCCTAAGGCACTGGCTCATTTTTTTCAACAAAGCATTACAAAACCATGGTAATGGGATCGACCTCTGCCTGCAAGCTGCTAATGACTTCCTGGGTGAGCACCCAGGGAATGGATCCGCTCTGGTCCGCACGCCGCTGGGGGAATTAATTCATTGAAAGGGCATTACTTAGCTGACTTTCAGCACTTCCATGGAAAAAAAATGGGGCTCAGCAATGGCTGGCTGAAAACTACAGCTTGCCAGGGGGGCTGGCTGTTGTCAGATGTTGTTAAATCTCACAGTGCTGCATGGCCACGGCATGTCCCCAGCAGACAGGGTGTTTTCGTTCAACAGTTATTTGAGAGCAAAGTGCACCAAGTACCTTAGGCAAGCATTATTATTAACTCCGATTATTCATCACTGGTTTTGCTATTACTCTACACCTAAGAGAGGGCACAATGACTCAGATCCCAGAAGGCCAGTGAAGGAATGCACAGACCACAGAGCAGGCTTGAGCTCATGTCCCAGGCAGGCACTGCAAGGCAGGTGTGGTCCAAAGACCTTGCATGCTGCCTGTAGTCCAGTGCTGACTGCAGAACATAAGGCAGGCATGCAAGAGGAGGCTGCATCTCGCATTTCATGTGATGCAGATCAGTGAAAGAAGAGAAAGGGAAAAGGGTTTTCCTGACAACAACACACCACAAATAAGACTGAGCCAGACTTGTGTGTTAAGCTGCATTGTGAATAAGGTCCAGCAATTGAATTGTTTCTTCAGAAAAATAAATAAACAAAATGCGTGCTGAAACCAGGCCTGTTCCTGTTGGCATTTTGGATCCAGCTTCTTTCTGAGCTCTAACTTGCAGAGATACTCTGTAAATCCAGAGGATGGAGGAGATGAGCTTCTCCACTTTTAATTGCTCTGAACAACATGAGGTAGCAGTTAGGGTGGGCCTGCTTGATGCAGGTTTGGAGGCAAATCTCCAGAAGTTCTGTTCCACCTAAATTGCTTTATGATGCTATCATCTTTCCTGCTGGAAACCACACGATGGGAAAAGCACAATTCCTCCAAATTTGCATATCTCTTTTTTTAGCACAGGTCTCTTTAGCTGCTAACAGCCAGCACAGGCCTCTCAGGAGGCATACTCTCCACTCCAAAGAAAGATGCATATGACCCAAGCCTTCTATCATTGCTCATTAGCACCTTTTTAATGCCCTGTACTTTCCACAATTACTAGATAAGCAAAAAATCAATAACAGTTTCTCTTGTCCTTCAGCTAAACTCATAGAAGGATCACTTTTACACCAGAATGACTCAACTGGCTTTGCAGCCATCCAGCTGCACAGGGATTCCCAGGGACCTACAGAGAAGATCCAACTTGAATATTTGAAGTCAATAAATATGGGAATTTAGTGCACTTGATTTTTAAGTTTCCTGGTTTATTAAATCAACAGTATGGTCCAGCTGCCCAAGAAGAGGGCTGCAAGCCAGGTTTCCTGACTTGTCAAGGCCCTGACTGCATATAAACATTGTCACACCCAATTGTCACACCCATTTAAGCCCAGCCCTGGATTTTCCTTTCCTATTTGAGCTGTGCTGTGGTTTTGCTCAGCCACAGCTATGCCCGTTCCGAGCCACAGACCTGTGGATCTGGCCTCTCATCTGCAGGCTGGCCTCCTGAGTTGACCTAGGACATGTCACCAGGAACTTGCCCGATGATCTTCACTCCTGGCTGAACCTGGCCTTCATCGAGGCCTGCCGTGCCTGGGTGCTGCGAGTATGGAACCGGGCTCCTGGTTTGCAAAGCCCCTGTGCTAGCCCCACAGGCTGTGTCAGCACTCTTGGCTCCTCCTTTAGAGAGGATCTAAGGCTGGCCCTCACTGCTTCTGGATGCTAACCCTGCTACTGAGGTCCCACCTTGTGGAAATTGATCTTATCCATGCTTGCTTTAGCACTGGGGCTCTTCCATGTGGCAGTTAATGATGGATGGGGACTGCAGCCCAAGTCCAAGCCACCAGACAAGCCAGTCAGGTATCTGGTTGTCCTCCTTCATGTGGTTGTCTTCGGTTTAGCGTTACATTATATTTTTGTTCAGGATTTGTCCTAGACTTAGCTGTTGTTCACATGGTGCAGAAAATGGGCTTGTCACATCTTTAACCATCAGTAACGGGGAGAATCAGGAGCATTAGAGTCAGGCTGGGCATTGTGAGCCAAGCTCCTGGCACCAGGAGCCTGTGAAGAGCTGAAAGATCTTTTGTAGTGACACACAAGGTGGGCACTGGCAGAAGTGAGACTTTGATTTCACCTTATCTGTGGTTTGAAGATACACAAGCAAGTATTTTAGTTCTGTGAATGTGCACCAAATGTGTGGCTTTCTCATAAGAAAAACGATCAACTTTAAAAAAACCTCAAGGTCACAAACCTGGTTCTAATACTGCTTCAGCTTTCAGCTCACCAGGTAATACCTTTCCTCCATGAAGAGGTGGTGGGGTTTTTGTGCATTGAGGTTAAGTTTCCCAGGGCTGGCTGATTTCTCCCAGGGCTGAGAGCCCTGTTCATCTTTTCCCCCATCAGTGGAGTCAACATTACAGCTGATGGATTTTTCAAAAACAGAAAGAAAACAGAAAAGCCAAAACCTAGATTTCTATGCCAGTGTGACAGCTCTAAGTCTGTAACATTAGATTTGCTTTTGAACCTTTTCCCTTGTGTCTGATGGACCATCTGACGTGCACGCATCCAAACTCAGGGAGCTGATGTAGTTATTTCCAGATGGGCTTCATCTCATCCTAGGATGGATGTATAAGCTGCAGAGATGATTCATTCTCTGCAGGTCTTAACAGTCTTTACAGTCCTATCATAACCTTCAGAAATGGTGCTTTGTCCTATTCCAGCACCTGCTTAAAAGAGGCAAGCACAAAAACAGTAATGCCTCATTGCAACAAATCTTATCAAGTTTAGATCTGAGATCTTACAGCAGGGAGATGTAGGTGTGCTACACTGCCTTCCTTCTGCCACTCAAAAAGTTGAACAAATCAGATTTTAATGTTAACATAAATGGGAAAAAAATCCTCACTGGAGTGAAAGAGTTAAATTTCAGTGGAATCATCCAAAAAGAAGGACCAGGGTAACTTTTTAAACCTCTTTTTTTTTTAAAATCTTCTTTCCCCAAACCTTTCCCTGAGTCTCTTTTTCTTCATTCCCTTGGAGAACAACAATCTTTTTTCTTGATCAAGGAAATAATAGCAAAAGCAAAGAACTGCCTTAAATTGCTTGGGCAGCAGGAGTGGTTGGTTCAATTAATTGCCTTAACTTTGCAGAAACAGCTGGCATACTGTTTACACCCTGTGAGAAGCAGACTTCCATTAGGAACAGAGTAAAGAAGAAGAATGAAAATCGGCCAAGGCTCACCCGCAGACTTTGGCAAGCAAAAGATCTTTAGCCTAGTCCTGCTGAAGCCACCCTGCAAATGCATCTGCCCACACAGGCTGAAAGTTAGGGTAATACAGCTTTCAGGTGCTCACAGGAGCTTTGATCCCAAGAATGGTGGCAAACGGGCATGATAAAAAGACTAATTATCGTTACTATTATTGCAGGGAGATGATCTGAAACTGGAAAGTGCTCCTGGACTTCATCTAGGTACATTCCAGCAAGAACACAAAGACCAGATACAACATGGTGCAAACTGAACAGGCTCGAGCCTTCATGCAAAACCTGGATCTCTGTGAGCTCATTGAAATGTGTGACCATCATGGCACAGAGGGCTTCATGGGGTTTAGAAAGCCCCTGTGAGTGACTGAGGCAGGAGAAACTGCATAAGCAGCCAGAGAAGACAGTGAAGAGCCATTGCTGTATATGACTTGACACCTGAAAAAGAGAAATTTACTTTCTTGGTTGCAGTACTGGCAAAAAAGAGGTTTCAGCTGCTTCCTGACTTCTCTTCCAGAAGACAGGATGTTCTGTCCAGCTCAGAACAACATTGTTCATCATCAAATGGAAGGGATGATTCCTAGAACACGATGGTGCTTCAAAAAGTCAGGCCAGATTTTCTGGCCTTGCATGTGAGTTGGTGTGCACTTGGTACTCTAAAAGGTAAGGTAACAGGCAGGTGAAGACCTTGGCCTCTCTGACTGACAGGAAGTTCCAGGGAAGGTAACTGGCCGGCTCAGAGACCCCTTACGGACACAGAGCACATAAGCTGGCTCTCTTTTTTTGGAACCAGTTGTGAAACACACATTCTCCCTCAGGCTGTGGATTATACAGCTGTACAGATGCAGTAGGAGTCATTCCCAAACCTCCAAATTGTTTAAAATTCTTCGTGCTCAGTATTTCCAAGAGGGCAGGGCGGGAGCAGATCTAAAAAAATAATATTGTAAGTAATTTATTTACCAGTGGAGGGACTTTCTTCCTGCATCTGGCTTTGCTATTATCCTGAGCAGCCCACCAGCACAGAGAAAGCAGAGATGTGTAGCGTGGGTGGGTTGGAAAGGCTTATCTCATACATCATCCACAGCTCACTGCTGGGACTGAATGGGGCTTGCTGGCTGCAGGAGATTTAATTAAGAGGAGATGTATGTTGCACTGGGGACAGGGCTCTTGCCTTGGCATGCTGTTTCTATTGCACGCTTTTGACACGGAACATAAATGTTTTTCCTTCTTCCTAACATCAATTCTTATTCCAATAAAACCAATGCCTGACTGGTCCTGTGAGAGCACAAGTCCCAGTGCATTCCCCTAATGTGATGGGGAATCCATCTCGAGACTCTCAGACCCCCTTGTCCCTTTGTTTGTTGTCAGGAAGGCTCATGCTGTTCCCAGGGCCAGCTTCAGGACAGAGCAGCAGGGTCGCAGTGAAGCCTGCTGAGGTGTGGAGCCCTGATGGGAAGCCCAGGAACACTGCTTGCTGGGTCACAGCCACTGCCTGAGAGCTACCCCCCAGCAAGCATCTGCTTCCCCATGTTCCAGTGCACTCCCACACAGGACATTCATCACGTGCAGGCAGCAAAGCTGAGCTAAAATTAGAAAGAATAATTTCTGATAGATTAATAAAGTAAGGGTGTCTTTTGCAGGACCTTACCCTGTGTGTGTTAGGGGGTGTTTTGGCTTCAGTGTAGCCATGACATATCAGTCATCTCACCTTGCCTGCCTTGTGCTTGCCTGACATTTTCCAGCTCTGCCTTCTCTGTCTTTCAGACCGTTCAGCCACCTTCTTTCATTACTGTTTCAGTCCTCTTTCTTGAGGGGGAAGCTCATGTGCACAGCTTCTTCATCTGGCTTGTGTAAATGAATATTCAGAGATAAAATTGTTGTTCTGGAGTGAATACAGGGTAGTGACAGCCCGAGAGGACTCTGCTGACACCGAACACCGAGGCCATGGCATAGACAGCTGGAGAGCATTAGCAGAGCCCATTCAGAGGTTTGCCTCTCTCGGGGCTGGTTTCTGTTCTTTTTATTGGTGGTAAATTAATTTCCAAGCTCCCCTGTGAACTGAGGAGACATCACCTAAATTTAAAATGATAGATCATTTTGATGTCTCTCACTTCCTCTCTGCTCCCTCCCAAAGGAGCAGAGTGGAAGCCCCAGTGACCACCACTTTGAAGGCTGTGTTGGCCCCCACATTAAGGTCTATCTTTATCAGAAACAATCTCTCATTCTCTGAGTGGACAAAGGTCTTCCTCTGCCTGGAGGTTATTCTCAATGCCATTTTTAATGCAGTCTCTGCTCAGCCAGGGTACGGCAGCCATCATCTCAAAATCAAACACTGTCAGTAACACTTCTTATATAGAGAATCTGTAGCCTGCTCCCCAAAAGGCTGGATCCCAGAAACCTGTCCTCCTCTTTTCCAAAACCTCCAGTGAAAATGGACTGCCACTTTATTCACCAGGGTGATGGGGAGTCTTCCCACCTGAGAGCCAGGTCCTCCTCCCAGATGGGAAATCTTTCTCCCTACCTGACATCCAGGAGAGAAGAATTGAACCCCTTCAGGAGATGAGGTATTTGGACTAAAACCTGTGCCTGGGCTCTTCCAAGGTACAGATGCCATTCCTTCCAGGAGTGACCTAACAGTAGTGAGTCCCCTCTTTCCAGAGTCATCTTCTGGCCAGAGAGTAAAGGATGAAATTTTCTTGGGTTCCCTCAGGTCTTCTCCAAGCTAAGGCTGGGCTCTGGGACTATGTCAGGGACATGCTTTTCACAGGCAGGGCACCAGGGCACCTGAAAAATCTCTGCTACTGAGGCAATCTCAACCCCATCCCAATCCTTTGGGCTCAGTGAACCCAAGCAGTGCTGGACTTCTGCCTCAATCTACTTCCCAGAACTATACACAACAGAGTCACGATGTATAGCCCAACTGGACTAATCTAGTAATGGCAAACATTTTGGTATGTACCCCTTGGTACCAGCTTTGACCTCTTTATCTCATTTTCATCAACCCACTCTTCCTAAAGCACAAGCCAAAAATAGACCATGGCAGTGACTCAGAAAGGGAAAGAAGAGTCATTCTGACTCAAATACCAAGGTGGGCCTCCAGAGGATGGCACATGGGACCCTGCACCAGCACTTGCAGCTCTCCACGTCTCAGCTGCCAAAGTTCCCTCCCTAGAGACTGCAGCATGCTGGAAAAGCTGCTGCTTGTCTCTCCAGCAGCGGAGGTGATGCTCTGCTGACTCTATAGTGTGACTCAAAGGCATCACTGCTTCAATAGGTCTTGACCTATAGGGCTGAAATCTGAATAGCTTTATCTGGGCTGGGAAATAACATGGGCCACGGTTCCCTCTCTGGCCTGGAGCAGCACAGCAGAATTTACATCCATACAGCTAAACTCTGTCTGTCCATCCAGGGAGTACTCCCTGACTGTTGTTTCACCTGAACCATGGCCAGGCAGTGCTGCAAGCTGGGACAGTCAGAGCCAAGAGAGAGATGTGGATGGGCTCACAACTAAGCTCACAATCCAGTTCTAATTAGGAAAGCCAAGGTTATAGAGCACTTGTATTTAACTTTCCTAAGCTGGTCTGACTCTTGTTAGCACCAATGGCCCTGCTAACAAGCATCTTGTCTTCAGCCATCATTGCACTGCTCTTCTTTCTGAAGGCACAGCTGAATGAGAGGCTTTTCCTTGGGAGAGAGAAGATAATTTGCAAAAAGATAAGCAGACACATTCCCCTGGAAGGAGAGAGCAGACCTCCATTACCAGTACCTAATATTCTCCCTTCCCATTTTTCTCATGTTCTGTACATTTTCCCCAATATATCTCAGAAAATAATATCACATGGACTGTTTGAGTTTATAAGTATATGTTAGATGATTGGATAAAATAAGGCAAAGTATGACCAAGTATAGAGATGGACAATCACAGAGAGTGGTCCTGTCCCACATCACCTCCACATCACCAGGAGCAGTGGGATCCCTTCCCAGCCTGCTCAACAGATCAGCTGGTACTCAGTTCTCCCGTCTAGCGCAGGCTCGCCTGCAGCAAGGAAAGCAGGCCCCCAGAGGATGCAACTACATCCTCACCTCTTACAGGAACACAGTTGGTTTCCCTTGCTCTCCTCACCACCTGAAACACAGTCCACAGCACTGTTAGTTCCTCTGACCAGTTGTAAAAGGTCAGCAGAGGTCAGTCTATGGGTGAAGGAGCTGAGGAGTCCTCTGGTTCCATTGATACTTATCTCATCTATTTAAATGCCCCTTTTTTGCAAACTGGAGACCATGACTGAGGAAGTATCTGCTGTCCCAGCCATCACTTCCCTTCAGCAGAAGCCAAGAGAAAATTTCTCCTTTGAATTAGTTACAGCAGTACTGAGACTAGTTTTGTGTCCATGACCACCTATAGAATTGCTCTGCCCAAAACATTCAGAATCAAGATGCTCTTTGCATCCTCCAAAACACTAAGACATCTGTGATCTGAGATGAGCAGACTTACTTCCTCTCAGACTCTATCTCTATGCTTGATATTTTACAGCAGGAGGTTTTGACTCAAAAAAAATTATAGCTCTGATCAACACAACCCCTAGCTAGAACTAGGGAAGCATGACCCTGAGCTGACTTTCTTCTACCAAATATCACATTCTGCTTCAAAGCAGAAAGAGTCCTGAAGATGTCAGAATTTTTTTAATCCATCATTTTGCCTCACCTTGTTCTGGGAAAGAGGCAACTCATCCGAGCTGCAATTTTGCAAGTACATCAAGCCTGGGCCAGGCAGGCACCAAGGACATTGCTGCTTGAGTGAATAATGTATTCCTAAAGATCAACCCCATCTTTTAAATTGAAATATCAAGGAAGTACCTGTGCCCCTTTCTGCAATCAGACCAGTGTAGCTCCTTCAGGGAAAGAAACCAAACTGCTGCCCAGTTCATTACTCTGTGCAGAACCACAGCCAGTGTCTTTCCCAGTCTGGCAGTCCACATCCATGCAGGCAATGTGCAGACACTGTAATTGTTCTCTCATGCTTGTTTTTCCTGACTTTTCAGAAGTGAGCAGCATCTAACATATCTCAAAGACCAGGTCCTCTGATTTATAAAGAGCGCCTGTCCAGTGCCACTGTTCTTTAATTAAAAAAGCCATTTAGTGTCTGATCACAACAAATAGATCAATATTTTTAAGGTGCTGCTGAGTAACAACAAAAAGCCCCGAAAACACTTGAAATACAGACAGATCACTTTTCTCAGGAAATCAGAGCGTTTCCTGAAGTTTACTTAATTCAGCAATTTTGGAGCCGTATTCCTGGTCATACCGGTGGTGGGTATGTGTGCACACATGTGCATTCCTCTGATTTGTTTCTGACCTTGGTTATGTCAGGGTGAATCCAAGTTTGTCCATTGCTGGCCAGGAGGGGCTTCAGACTGATGCTGTGATTACAAGAGTTTCCTCTGAGAACCTTGTCACCACGTAAGCAGCACACAGCAAAACAAAGCACATCAACTTTCTGCAGTGCATTTGTCACCCCTTCTTGTGACACCCTAGTTTTGAGCATGAGCCAAGCCCTCGTCATGGATGTAATTGACTCTGCAGTCTATTCAGATGGACATATACTTGCTTTTGTTACTGTTATCTGCAGGTTAACCACAGCTGACCCTTAGCATTTGCCCGTGTGCACAAAGGACTTTCAGCTTCTGTGGTCTGAAACAGTGACACAAAGGTTTTTTGCTAAATGGAAACTAAGCCCGTCACAAGGCTCTCAGTGCCCAAGAGAGCACATCACTCCTTCTCCTTACTCTCACTGCCATGGCTTATAATTAACACAGTCCAACTAATAAAGTGCTGTCTGATTGCAATTAGGCTTCTGAAAACTATTTATGGGTTGGACCACACAACTAACTGCCCTTCCTTCACTCAGTCTGATGTTAAATTCACTTACCCCACGCCATTTCTTGTTTCAGCAGACCAACACAAAAGTCATGCATTTGGCATCTCAGCAGGATGTTAGAAAGTGGAAAGAAATCAAAACCTTTTTACTATGTGTCTAGGAGTCACAACAGTGAGGGCCGTCACCCAAGACATCATGGGAGGGAGGGCTGATGACCCCCTGTAGGTGCCTCTCACAGTCTGGTGTAAGACTTCCTACAAGATTGTCATTTTACCCACGGAATGTCTTCCCCAGTCATCCTAGGAAATGACCATCACTCAATCCTGACCCACAGGTAAGGGAACAGACTCCAGGGCAACGCCCTGGCTAAGGGAAGAAACAGCCCCTTGCCCAGTTTATGTCTTTCCCAAGGTTTAGACAGCAGCTGTGCATGATGATTGAAGATCTGCATTTTTTGATGTCTCTGATCTTCTCACTTCCCTCTTTACTTGCTTGCCAGGTGGAAGACACTGTAAGGAGAGGCAAGGGAAGGTAACTGAAGTGCTGAGCTCCCACAGTAAAAGGGGCCATGCCCATAACTCAGACAAGCAACTTCCCAACCTCTCACATCTAAGGAACACCCCTGAGCCTCTTTATTTGCTCCTCACACCATCCCTTTCTGACTGAAAGCTTGAGATGCCACCTGGAAAAGACTTCCTGGGCCACTGGGAAGCACCCGAGGAGAGTGAGGCTGCCAGATGGCACTGTTCGTGAAAATTGTCCTGGCAGAGGCCCTGACATTTTGTTCCTCTTCCTGACACAAACTTGACATACAGGCAGTGTTGAGCCATCATGGACCTGATGGCCTGACCTGATACATGCAGAAAGATGCATGTCCCTGCTCATCCCTGAATCTGGCAGAAAATTGCACCTGGAAGGGCCCAAAGTCTCCCTTGCTTTGGAAAAGCTGCTTAATCCTGTTTGTTTTGTGTGAAACTCCTTACCAAAGAAAAGGCCTAAAATGAATTAACTTAGAGAAATCAAAGGCTGAAATGTCTTATATCTCAGGTTCTCATAATGCAAGTTGGCATGTATACTTAATGGTTTTTGAATGTATCAGAAAAGGAAAAGCCACAGGGCTGATGTCATTAAGGACAATAAATCCATCCCAGGAAAGACAACAAATTTAATCTGGTTCTAACATTTCTGATTAGCTTTTCTCCTTATGAACACTTTGATTATTGGAATCTTGCCCTTTTACTTACTGATTATTTAATGCGATTAATACTCATTTCAACTTTGCCATTGAGACCATCTTTTCATTTGCTTTTACAAGCAGAAAGCTGATGTCTGCTCTAATCAAAAGATGTACTCCAGGCATGTGAAATGTGGTACTACAATGTGCATTACAAGGATCAATGATAAATTACATGAACTCCTTATTCCCAGGAGGGATTTATTACTGAGGTAAAAGGAACAAATGGTTATAGCAAGAGATGGTTTGTTTTCTCTCCCTGATTTATGCAAAAGGTCTGTTCCGGCACTCACTTAAATGAAAGTGTTAAGGAAAGAATACAGTGTCACATGAATCCATACAGAGAAAAGCTGTGCTGCATATAGAAGGGATGCTGTTTTCATCATGTGGTTCAGTGAGTTGCTTCTACCAGAAAAAAAAAGAAAAAGTTGGATTGTTAAATGTGGAGGGAAATCAAAGGAACAATATAAAAAAAATGCCATGAAGAAAAAAAAAAAGATAAAATATGTTTCAAAAGCAAAGAAAAGAAGAATGGATTCAAAGTAACTCTAACAAACTTCTATCTCATCATGACATTTTTCACTTCCTTGTCTCATCTTTAAGACCTTTTCATTATCATTCCAATCAAGTTGCAAGAGAAGAGCAAAGATTCACCATAACCTGGCGAATCATTGCCTGATTTCCTCCCTTTGTCATTGCTGTTCTCAGCAGGGCTTGAACAAGAGCACTGATACCTTTGGTTAAGACCTTTATAGCCTTTATTCCCACCATGGACACCCAGAAGAAGTCCAGTGTGTTCCTCAGCTGCCTTGCACACGTGGGCAATGCCTCAGGGCAGTCCTGGTTGTTGGGCGCATCTGCCTGGACTGCAGCAAACAGACAGGTCAGCTAACACACAATGACCACAAATGCAGCAGGATATTAACATCTTGAAGAGATCACACCTGCTTGGAACTTTAACTGGGGAACATCAAAAATCCAACTTTTATTGGGCTCAACAGAACTGTCACATGTGGTGGGGAAAATTAGTATATGACTTCTGTTCCATCTCTCCTTGAGTCTTCATGTGCGTTTCTGAGCCAACCTGTATTTCTGCAGAGTACCTCATAGTTTTCTAAATACTGGACTGGACATTCACCTAGGAAGCCATTCCTGGCTCCCTGCCATCATTTTGCAGTAATGAACTCTTGCATAGGAAGTTGCCTCAGCCCCAGGCTGAGGTCTCTCCTGGAGTAAATTCTGCCTTGTCTCTTAGATGGCATCAATCATTCATAGCCTTGTCCTGCTCCGAGCATCTGCTTCCCATTCTCTTCCTTTGTTTCCTCCTGATTAATTGATGAAATTGTTAAGTGTGGTTGCCTTGGAAACTGCCATTTCCTTAAGCATTTTTGGCCCCCTTAATGGTAGAAAGCAGGAAATCTTCACAGGAACCCTGAAGGGACAGAAAGGTTGAATAGGACTCACCCTTCACCAGGACAACACAGGCTAAGACACCAAAATAAATCCTGGCTGTTCCCAGGCTGCCATGGTGTCTAAGGGCAGAGAGCACAAGGAAGGGAAGAACCATGTGCTTTTCCTGTCATACCCAACAGCCAAGTGACAAATACACCATTCTCCAGGCAGTTTTTCCCCCAGACAACATCTTCAACACCTCTCAAACTCCTACCCTTGGCATCATATGGGCAGCATGAATGCTGGTGCAAGTGCAAGTGGGCAACATTGCACAAACACTGCCTGCCCTCCTCTACTCATGCTGGTCAGTACCTGAAGTCCCTGGCTGCAAGAGCTCAGTGCTCCAGGGCAGCTTGCATGTGGTCAGCCCCTGAAACAGGGAAAGGCACCGCCAGGAGAGATGCAGCTGGTGTGGGCACAACAGCATGGCAACTTCTCCGGGAGCCCATGGCAACGCTTCCTCTTCCAAACAAACCCCAGCGCCAGCACAGTGACGGTTTGCAAAGAGGAGCTGGGGGCAGAAACAAGGGTGATATTAAAGGCCATCTTCACCTGCAAAACTAGAAGAGAGGCCCTGGAGAGCCTGAGCCCCAGGTCTGTGGTGTTTTCTCCCTCTCCAACACTCACACATCATGCTTACTGCAAGGTCCAGGCTGCACCAAGAGGACTCTGCAGCGTGAGCCAAATTTTGCCTCCCAGGATCGCCAGGGCACCTGTTCCATCCAACCTTTGCAAAGGCACCAGGCATGCCCACCCTGTGCTGAAGAATGAGCATGGAGCTTAAGGACATGGTGAGATAACAGACAACGTGGGGGCTCTATCATAAAACTTGATTTATGGGCAAGGATCATTACAAGAGAGCAATTGAGACAAAACACAATGAAGACAACTGTCTTGTGGCAGAACTTCATAACTTGTGAGAAGCCTGGTGAACCAAAGTACCTTCTCTGGATGCATTCTGGCTTCACTCCTGCATGGGACAGGAACCAGTGTCAGGAAGACCCCAGAGCAGATGCAAGCTGGGGACCCTCTCTCCTGTAGCACAAGAGGGAGGAGCTTTCACTCTGTTCATCTCACTGCTACAATTCAAAGCCATTAATGCCAGTGCTTTTCTGCCACCCTTCCTTTTCAGAAGTGTTTGCTGATCACTGACAAGGGCTCATGATATGTTGTTTTATTAGGCTGACTCTCTGCTTTTATTTGGCTGAAACAAAGAGCAAACAACATTCTGGCAGCCTAGAGATGCTTATGGTCTCACTAGCTTTCACTCACAGATGTAGAATAATCATTAAAAATGGGGCTTACTTTCCTCTTGACATTAAAAAGTAAGTGCTACAACTGGAGGCTGATGAGAGATGATACAAGATAGCAAAATCATTGAATTTTGGTATTAGTCAGCAGAGATGTTGCAAATCTCAGAATGGGTCAGGTTAGAAAGACACCACAGTGGGTCATCTGGTACAACCTCCCTGCTCAAGCAAGGTCATCCCAGAGCACATTGCACAGGATTGGGTCCAGAGGGTTCTCCAGTGAGGGAGACTCCACAACCTCTCTTGGGCATTGTTTCGCCTGCACAGGAAAGAACTTCTTCCTCATGTTTCAGTGGAAATTCCTGTGCATCACTTTCTGCCCATTGCCTCTTGTCCTATGGCTCAGGACCACTGAGAAGAGCCTGGCTCCATCCTCTTGGATGTCCCTCATCAAGTTTTCTTTCTCAAGCAGGTCAGTCATAGGAGACCTCTGTATGAGTCTCAGAAGGCACAAACACTGATAAGTCACATGCCATGGCTGTGTAAGGGAGGTGGCTTGTACCAGGGGCAAAATCAACTATTACAGCTCTCAGGAGCAGCTCAAATCAGTGGAGAGGGACCTTACTCCCCTTTCAAGAGAAGTCAAATTAAGTAGCCTGGTGTATGCATAGAGAGTCCTGGACTGAGAACCAGGAGTTCAAATTTCTAGTTTTGCCACTCACCTTGGTAGTCTTGGCCTCTTCTTGCAGTCTCTTCTCTGGCTGCACAATCTTTGGGCTGGGACTGCTTCCCACTCAGCATATTTACTCCCCGTAGCACTCCGAACACCGAGACACTAAACCTACTGTAAATTGAAAACAAATAGGAAAAGATGTGCCAGAACTTCCCTAGTGCCCAGCAGCAGTAAGTGCTCAGTCTAGGGGACAGAGGCTTGCTGAAGGAAAGAAGAACCTGCCTAGTTTAGAGGAAGAAATCCATGAGAATTCTTTAATGAGGATTTCAGTGGCTACAAATTGTTTCCTGGGCAATGGCTAATGACAGCTAATAGGGACCCCAGAAGCAACTCACAGCACCTTCTTATTTCCTGTGGCCTGTAATCACAGTGTTCAGCTGTTATTTTCATCCTTCTAAGTAGTATAATGGACAATTGTATTCACATTTCCACTTTCTTTTTGCCAGAGATGTCACGACTTCTGTTTTTTTTCTATTAACATAGAAAAGCAAGATTTCTTCCCCCCTCATTGCTTCAGTTCTCAACTAATGTAAAGAGGCAGAATCCAGTGAAAGGTTTATTAGCTAACCTCTCTGGAGAATCAGTTTAGCATAGTTCTGCATGATAAAGCTTTACTTCTTTTATTTTTCCTTAAATAAAAAAAAAGGTAGGAAAGAGAGTTGTTTTAAATTTATGAGCTGATGCGACAGTGAGTAATGGTGAATCACTGTTTAATATTTTAGTCAACCATCTGCAAGGTGAGCTGTACTCCCATTTCATATTTCTAGAGCTAAGAAGTCACCTCAAATTTCATGAATATAATCACTCTTGCATCAACCCCAGAAAGCTGTATTCAGTACCAAACCCAATCATTGTCCACCCAGAGATCTCAAACACACAGCCTTGAACACAGGAGAAAACAAGCACAACTATAAGCCAAAGTGGGAGGGTGAATAACACACTGAATAAAAGAAGCTGTGAGGATGAAGATGGCTTTTTTTGGTGAGCTCTCAGTGATTCTGCAGGCAGAGTTGGAGGGAAGAGCACCTTCCT
This sequence comes from Promerops cafer, assembly GCA_013398275.1. Lineage (NCBI taxonomy): Eukaryota > Metazoa > Chordata > Aves > Passeriformes > Nectariniidae > Promerops > Promerops cafer. The sequence continues at coordinate 286,095 of VZSE01008494.1, forward strand.
GGCTGTGCATGGAGGACAGTGATTATCACTGCCTATCACTGTGCTGGCTTGTGATTGTTTTGTCTTCTTGTACTTCCAACACCATTCCTAGCACTCCAGAGGCACTAAACCTCAGGCCAGCTTGGGATTTTCCAGCCAGTTTCCCAGGGGAATGGGGACACAAGCTTCTCTCTCAGGACACTTCTTCCTCCAGCCCAGTGGCATAAGCAGAATGTCTCTGTGTCCCGGTGTCACAGCCACCCAGGAGAAAGCAGTGCTTGCAGGGAGGAGGATGCAGTGTCATGCTGTGCAGAGCAGGTTTGTCAGCAGTGGGGCACCTGCAGGTCCACACAACCAGGGAACACACACATTGTGCAGATCCATTGCCCACCACACCTGCAGGGACAGCACTGGAGCAGAGAAGCTGCAGGGCAGATGAATGCCTTCCATGGGACGTCTCCCACTGGGAACAACCCAAGGACACTGACATCCCAGGTGGCTCAGGAAAGCTTCCCTTAGATCTGCTGTTTCCAAATTTCCCCTTCTTCCTGCTCCCAGGGCTGAAATCCTCATCAGCCTCTGGGTCTTAGCTGTTTCCATGATAGCATGGTCTCTCCAGACTGGCTACTGAACTGTCTCTCATCCATTGCTCATACTCAGCCTTCTGCTGCCATTGACCAGAGCTGTCTCTCTAACATGTGCCACCAGCAAAAACAGGCTCTAGGCCCAGCCTCCCAGTCTGTCTTTCTCCAAGGGCATCTTCAAGTTCCTTTCCTTGATTAATACATGTTAAGACTGACTAATTTCATGCCTTCCATCGCTGTAGCTGCTTTACAGTGGGGAAAAATGCAATTTCCTCTCACTTGTCAAATGCCACGAGTTTGTGAACCATGACAATGTACATTGCTACTGCTGCACACAGCCTTCCCCTCCCCCCAGTCTAGTGGAATATGAATAGCAGTTCTGCAATAAATGTGAAGTTATTAAATTACTACAGAGAGCCACTGCTACAGAGAAGGGTACCAAGAGCCCCTGTGATCCTGCAGAAACAGAGCTCTCTGTACAGCCTGGGCAGAGCACAACTGCTCCAAAGGAAACTGTGTCAGTTGCCCTGGGGCTGATTTCTATGGGTAGGGGAAAACCCTCACACTTTTAATTCCTCTTTTATATCTGGAAGAAGATCTTTTTATGTTCGTTGTCTTTACATTATTGCAAATGACATTGCAAATGACAGAGCAACCAGCACATCCAGCTCCTTCACAGTGTTTTATACATAAGAACGAGCAGTTTAGTCTCAATATTGGTTTGCAGACCTTTCTACCATGGCACGTGCTTCAACCACAGTGCAGCGAAATGAGACATCAGCATGAAGCCAATGGTCCTTCCTTCTCTCCTTAAAAATAGCCTGCTTCATACTGTGTAATAGAAATTTTGGAAAGCTTAGGTGAGCTGACTTTGACCAGAAAGATGTCTCCCTCACTTTTCATGCCAATGGTTCAGCCACCCACCTGTTAAATAGTACACAAGCTTTATTTGCCACAGCTATTTCTCATTTTTTATTGGACCTGACCCTACAAGCTGAAGGAGCCTTCTGGCATGTAACATCTTATCTCTAACAACACATGGAGACACCATGTTCAGGTCACCTTCCGGACTTCTCACTGGTCACATTTGGCACTGGTCTAGTGCTAAAGAAGTTCCTGATATTAGGGCAGGATTCATGCCTCGGAGATATTATCTGGCACTTAGAAAAGTGTAGATTTATTTTCTGAATCCTCTGGTTCTTCCATAAAAATTCAAAAAGCTTGTTCATAAGCTTGAAGGACACATCTTGAAGAATAGTAACGGAACAAAACCAAATATTCAAAGAAGTACTTTCTTTTGTGTTTTCCAGGTCTTCTAAGTGAAGCAAAATAAAGAACAAGAGAGCTTTCCACCCTCTCAATTTTTCAGACATAAAAGATCTCAAAGCAAGCACATTTTCCTGGTTTTTGAGGCGAGAGAAGCAAAGGAAAGAGTTGGCAGAGAAAAAGAGAATGAAAAGAGATATGTTCTCTATCTCTTTAACATGTAGGGGAAAGAATTTTATGGATTTTTAAAAATTAACATGAAGCTCTGTTACTCTGGTCCATCCCTCATGCTGTATGCGCCTTGGTGTACTCAGGAGCTTCTTCTCAAAGTCTCTATTGAGCCATCAGTCCTCTATTGATGCCACTCTCCAGGCATTCACACACTCTGTGGTGCATGGTATGGGTGACAGTGACCACACAGTGAAAGCAGGGTCCCCATCTTCATGCCACAGCAACCCCCTTTTCTCACTGAATCCACTACAAGGCAGGAGTGGCAAAAAAAAAAAAATAAAAGGGGTGAAAGCACTATCAAAATGCTCCAGTTCTGCCAGGACAGTCCAGCATGTGAGTGGAAAAGACACCCTCCTACCAGCATGTATGGTCATTTTGCTTCCCAGCATTTGTCTGAATCTCTTACTGTTCCCTTTTCTCCACTCATCCATTATAACACACAGAGCTGCCATCTGAGTGTCTCGTGTGTATTCATCAGTGCTTCAGAGCAGATGATTCACCTACCCCTCTTTATAATTTTATCTCCCATCAGCTGCAAAGTCAAAGTCTGAATAATGCACCATTGTTGTTTTCAGGAGCGGGCTTGTCACTGTGATAGGAATGACACCAGGAGAAAAGTATGACTTGAATCAAAACAGAGGGTTGGCAGGTAGCATCCTAAAGCTCCGGAACTGGCAGATTAAAAATAACAACAATGAAATCGTGTCTTCTAACAATGGGGAGGAAAACACTAATACTAATACTAATACAAATACTAATGCTAATGCTAATACTAATACTAATACTAATACTAATACTAATACTAATACTAAACACAATAGCCCTGGCTGCAGCACTGCATGGGAAGGGGAAGGTGTATTGTCCATCCTGGGCAGAAAGTAAAGAGTGCTGCTTGTTTTACATCCTTTACAACCAATTGTATCTACAGCCAAGCTCTGCCTCCTCCCTGGCTCCCCTCTGCTGCATCTGGGAGAGCTATCTGGTCTCCAAAAGAGGAGCTTCAAGAGGGGCACCTGCCCTGAGGCCCAGCAGCTGCCCAGCTGCAGCAGTCAGGGACAGGGACAGAGAGTCCATCTGTGCCAGATCCAGGTCAGGCTCTACCATGCGTTGTTAATCCCTGAAGGGCATCAGGCAGGTGTGCAGAAGAATGGATTAGCTCCTACAGCAGGGAAATCTGACATAGTTCTGAGTGATGCACTGGAGACTGAGGTTTTCTGCATGTTTAGCAAACACCGGTGGGGTTTGCTCTACATGAAAGTGCACTTCTGTCACAGATGGGCAAGGAGCATCTCAGGTACCAATGGTCAGGTATCAACACCACTTTGCAGCTCTTTTGAGCTAAGCTGTGCTTAGCATCACTGTGCTTTTTCTTTACCTCAGAGCATCTCCCCAAGTTCAATAGTAATATCATCTTCTGCCAGCTCCAGGAAGTTCTAGGCTGGTCCTTGAAGGTCAGAACCCCCAAAGACGGGCCTTCAGATTTAAGACCTGGCCCGTCTCATGGCTTGTTCTGACAATGGTGGCCACTGCCCTGAGATGTCTATTCCTGCCCACCATTGTCATTGCATTAATCCAGAAGTTTGTGGGAGGCAGGGAGCAGAATCAGGGAAGTGATATTGCTCTGTGTGTAAGCGTGTGTGTGTGTGTATGTAATCAGCTCCCCAAACTATGGTTTGGTAAAGGGACATGCAGGGAAGCAGGAGGACATACTCAGGGAAAAAGGAAATCTATGCTACTTCAGGCAGCAAGACTTGTCAAACTATTTCCTAAGTTAGAAAGTGGCCCCTCAGCTCCACCTGTAGTTAGAGGAGGAGAAAAGGATGTATAACAGCTCCCAGGCTGGGCTCTGGCTCACAACCATCCTCCCTGAGGCAACATATGATAAACATCATAAAAGAAAGAGGTGGTGTGAACATCCTCCCACAGTGGCAAGAAATCATTCCCTGTTCTGAGCTGTGGTTCTGCACAGGCTGGATTGATCCACCAGTCCCATTACCATCAGCACAACCATAATCCCCTCCAGTATGTGCCAGCCTTAGTGACTGCAAATCCTCAGCAGTTCCCGTAGGCAGCTGCGTCATGCACCCCTTGCTGCTCCGTGGCGTGAAAGAGAGAGTAACCTGAAAAACAATGACTCGCTTAACCACCCGGTGTTCTTGGAAAATGCAAGCTTTGAAACACAAATTGGCTGCGAAACAAACATCCCACAAGGACGTCCAAGAATTGCCGTGCTCCTACATGAGGTGCTCGGGAAAATATAACAGTGCTTTATCCTGCTCCACACAGCCCAAAATTCATCCCTAAAAAGAAAACAAATACTACTCTAATAAAAAAGCTGAAGCAGTTTGTCTGAAAGCAGTTTTTCTGGTATAACCTCCATAATAGTCATCTTCTAACCACCTGTGTCCATCAGGATCACTTACTACCTTCCTAATGATCAACAGAGCAATGCAGTCAGGTGTGTGTCATGTAGACCTGGCCAAGAGAAATCTGAAACAGGCCAGGTGAAGCTCCATCCACTGTTGTGACTGTTGCCTGTTCACCACAAATGTGGCACACCCAAGAAATCACATCTGCACTTATTTCCTAATGAGAGCCATCCTGCAAGGCAAACCAGAGCGCAACACAGTATTTACTATATTCCTTTCTCCTTAAAATAATTTCTCCCTTTGCCCTAAAATTCTCGGCACACTTCCTCTTATTCTTTGTTTGGTAAAGCCAGTATTTACTGCTCAGAACATACTCTGGCTAAAAGCCCCCCTACACTTCATCAACAGATCAAAGCATCTCACAACACCACCATTCCAATGGAGAGCCCATCATGCACTGCTTTCTAAGGCTCCTCTGTCTTCTGTGATAATGTGGCATGGGAATCCTCTGTAATGGATGGACCCGTTTCTGTTCATTTGGCTCATGGATTTGGTGCTGATCACCGCCTGCAGTTCCCCTGCAGCAACTGTCTCCAAAAACTACTGGTTTTGGAAACAGTCTGCTGGGAGAAAGTAAATGGGTTAATTTTTCCTGAGAAGAGCCCACCAGCAGATAAGGACCTGCCTTAGTTTACTGTCTGCTAATTCACCTCAAACTCATAGGAAGCTCAGCTAACAGCCAACAAAGACTAGCATGAGTAGTGAGTTATGTGGAGGGTTTCCAAGCCATGCCACAGAGATAAATAGAGATGCCCAGAGATAAATACAGAGCTGGCCTGGAAATACAAGGATTTTGCTGTTACTGAGTGAGCAGGTCAAAGCACACCCCATCTGTGCCCCATTTTCTGCAGAGAAACTCCAAAACAGTGCTACAAGGTCTTAAACCTTCTCCATCTGCTGCCCGGGATGGCTGCCTGGACTGCAACAAACATGTTGCCACTTCCAGCACCCAGCAGTGATTGATGCTGCGTTGAGAGGACACCAGTGGTTCCGGTCTATTTACATTTCCAAGGAGCTTGGCTGGGTTTTGTGCTGCCGTTTTCTTTTGGTGTACCAGCTGTGGGAGACCAAAGGGGACAAAAATTACTGCGATGCTCAAGCGAGGAAATGCTACTGTTGAGAAAACATCCTATTTATGCCACATTTTAAAAGGAGCCCATCTTTAAGAGTTTTAAAGAGCTGCCACCGGCAACAAATGAGGCTGCTAATTTGGCCTGGCAAGCAGCGTTTGCTAAACACCATTTCAGGTTTTAATTCATCACATGTAGATTTGGAATTGGAATTCTACTAGCAAAACCATCATCAGTGTGTTTTTGCAATTCCAGCTCCCTTTCTTTTCACATCAAGCCTCCCTCTCTGCCTCTGTCTTCCACAGCTGTCAGCTGTCACCAGCCAGGAAGGCAGATGAGCCAGTCACAGCCCTCAGATCTGATCCAATCTCCTGTGAAACAGATGCCAAGGCCCCAGGTCCTCTTTGCTCACCAGCCCCTTGTTTGTCTATAGAAACTGCATGTGCTGCCTGCCCTCTGCAAAGTGGGGAGGAATAATTGACTTCCTGGGAAGCAGACTAGGGATAAAATGCTTCACACATCCACTCACACCGAGAAGGGAGGTCCAAGAGCCTGCTTGTGCCACTCAGATGAGGCAACTACTGTGTATCCTCCCTTTCACCCAAGCTGCCACCAAGCAGCTCCCACAGGAAGCTCTCCTATTTCCTATCAGTTTCACCGCTGTGAGGTTGCTCAAAGAATGATGCTACTGATGCTAGCTTGATTCCAGCTGAGTCAAAGTCAGGGCAATTTGTGGGGAAAACCTTGAGGAGTTCGCTCCTTTCTGCAGCACAGATCTCTTTTTCAGGACTGAATGAGCCTTGCCAAGAGCTATGTGAATAAAATTCAATAAAATTCTACTTTTTCCCCACACAGCCACCACAACCACAGCTTGGGGGAAGGCTGCAATGGTGCCAGCACTTAAAGTTCCCTGTGGAAAGAGTTCTGGTACCAAAGAGAGATCTCTGAGGAAATGTGGCCCTGTTTGGGCTGTCCTCCTACGCAGCCATCTTGATACTCTGATTGACCCAGTAGCTTTCCCTGATCTGCCCACAAGCAAAAAAAAAAAGCCTTAGCACCTACAAAATAGACATAGTGATGTCCTGTGGCTAGGAACTAGATAAAGGATTCCTGATTTGTTCACACAGAAAGGGTCATCCAACATGCCATGCTGTCAGCACCCTGCCTCCCACAGCAGCACGAGTACATCTGCGTGTACAGAGCCTGCAGTGGGACAAACACAAACCCATCTTTTCCCTGGCATGTCTTGCCAGGTGCCTTAGGGCTATCCTGGGACAGAATTATATGTTTAAAGCAGGCAGTAATATTTACCTTGCACCAGGCTCCTGTCTTCATATAGAAGAAACCAATTGTTTAACAAAACCCCCCCTGAACCAGCAGGGTTTTTTTTTAATGTTGCTTGTATTTTTTATATCAATTTATTTACTGGTTTTCATGGCTTGCTACCGTAGAGCACAGGAGATGAACATCACATTGGAGCAACTTCCAAACATCTGACTCCATCTTTTTATGCAATTGGGCTTTTGAGAATTAAGTGCAGACCAAGGAGTGGAGGGCGCCTGTGCCAAGGAACCTGAGCCAGAGGCCAGTCAACAGCAGGAGGAGGGCAGGTTTCCCAGCCTGCCTTTGCTGACTGGGGCAGGTGGGCTGCTGTTCCCAGGGAAAAGAGCTGTCTAGATACAAGAGAAGGAGTCGTGTTTTGAAAACTGCTTTCTGAATGAGTCAGCAGAGCCGTCTCCCAAGGCACTGGAGCCTGCCAGAGGGAAGAACAGATAGTTTTGCTGTTTTTTTCCCTTCTGCTGTTGAGGTCGATCACTCACTATCTTGAAGTACGTCACCAGCCTTGGGAAGCCTTTTTCTGAGTAGAATACTTCTTGACTTTTCTATTTCTGAGGAAGTTTTCCAGCCTGCCTTGCTTCTGTTTTGTCAAAGCTTGTATGTGACAGCAAGGTCTGGAGGAGAAAACAGAGCAGGCTAACATGTTACCCCTGCAGGCCCGGCCTGAAGGTGCTTTTCACTTCCAGGCAGGGAAAGCTGCAGCCATTACAACCCTCTTCATCAGGACACATTGATATCTCCCTCCCTTCAGAGACATCCCCTTCTGCTTCTCTCTTCCCTCCTCTATTTCACAGGTATCAGACACCTTTTCTTGCAGAGGTGACCTCACTAGTACTCACCTAATGCAATACTGAGTAGCTTGGGTTTAACCTTCAAGTCCTTCAGACCTGAGGAAGTATAAAAAATGTGTCCTTTATTGAGTGATACCTATTGCTTTAAGAAGGGTGTGCTCTTTCTTGCTTGTGTTTTTCCAGTCAAGGTAACTGACGCAGATAAAATTACTTTCAAGGGACACAGTAAATGCTTCAGCTCTTCAAGTTAAGAACACTTTTGGAAGAGATGCTTGAGCCAAAACAGACTCTCCTCTGTGCTATTCCTTCATCCTGGCTATGCAGATTTATGCCCCTCAAAAGGTTGGCCTTTCTCATCTGTGCCATGGCACAGGGCTACAAGGGCACACCTCTCAATCTTGGTCACATTTTGGCCTGTCCTTCTCCTGATGATTTTGAACCCATGGCTGTGCCAGGCACAAATCCACAGGTGAAAGTCAGCTTGTGAGTAGCTGGTGCAGAAGATAATGTGCTTGCTCAGGTCAGGGATACGCACGACAGTTTGGCTATGAGATGATCCAAATGTGATCCAATCTCTTGGCTGTCATGATGACAAACGTGAAATGGTCCCAGGGATGAGCTAGAGCTTTCTCAGTCAGTGTGGAGAGAGGGCAGGGATCTCCTGTAACACAAATAAACAAGGAACACTGACACTCCATGCATCTGCCAGCACCAGCTCGAAGCAGGCAGCAGCCAGAAGAAACTGCATCTCCATCAGTATACCTATTCTGCCACATGGCAAAGTGTGAGCTCTGGATAAGCCTAAAATCTAAAAATCATAACCTCCACAACATCTAAAGCCATAGACACAATCAGAGATTTTTATATCAATCTTCCCCACCATCTCTACTCCTGGCCAAACTCAGCTGATTACTAGCCCAAAAAGGCTAAAAGGCTAGCTACTTCGGGTTTCCCACAAGTCAGCATCCTTATCCCTCTAATTGCTTGATTGATTAGCATAATTAAGTTGAACTCACAGTAGCTGCTCCTGACCCGCCTCTACTTGGAAGAAGCATCTTCATGCCTGACCTGGGAATGGACTCTTGTGCTGGCAAGTCTGTCTGGCCCCTCCCTGATGTATCTGTCAGCCCAGAAAAAGATAGGAGCTCTTCCTACAGACCACGCTCCAGTGGCTTCCTAGAGCAGGATGCTCGGCTGCTTTTTGTGGGCCCTGTGCCATCAATAAAAGTATGTCACTAAGGAACAGCTTGATAGTAAAATGGTCAGAATGGCAATGTATGAAAATTGGCGTCTGGCTGCACTTGGCTAGGATTTGCTCCATCAGATAAAGCACAATTAATGCTAATTAGTTGCTGCTGCAGCCAGCTTTCCTACCTCTCTGGGAGCAGGGATTACCACTGAGCTAACAGGACCATCTAAAACCAGTTGTGGCTTGCTCCTGGAAGCAAGTTTTACACCCAGTTCTTTATAGACCAGTGCCTCTTTCTGTGATCTTTTTAAAACTAAGCAGAAATACTGTGATCACTTATTCTGATCTGCATAGCACATGGCCAGATAATTTTGGCCATCAATTTCTGCACCAACTTTATTAATTTATGGTTGCTTTGGAAAGCCAGCCAGTACCACGTTATTTCCTGTAGATGACTATTTTTTCATACAGATCAGTTACTGAGGTCAGATACTCTGCAGTGCCACTCTCTGACTCTAATCTGTACTCAGACCCCCTTCCTTTGGTGTGGAAAAACAGCTGAAGGTGTACTTTTTCCACAGTTCCCACTTCCCCGGGCTCAATGCACCTGCTGCAATCAGAAGCCACAGAAACAATAGATAAAATACTAATATTCATATTCTGTTATAACAGAAGGCTCCTCTCAGCTTTTTCCAAGTTAGTGTGCAATGGAAGTGGAGACACAATGCCGTTAAAACCCACAGCTAATGCATCCTGTGGGCCACAGAGGAAGGTTCTGGGCACACTGGTATATCTCTGAGGTTTTTTGTGGTTTTTGGTTTTTTCTAGTTTCTCCTTCCTGGGATAACCTTTCACCCCAGGCTTTGTGCTCTTTGTGTGTTTATCAGCAAAGCACATCCAGATGCCCTTCAAGGGAGAAATGACTCATACCTGACTCACAATCGCTCAAGCAAAGCTGCAACCTTTAGTTCATTTCCTGGGAGAAGCATCTGTTAGATTCATCTTGGAAGATTAAGCATTTCTCACTGTCATTTTACAGATGGAGGCATTTGTGACTGGCTGGGGAAGGGTCAAATGATTCTCTGCAATGGATGAACAACAAACTTCTTTGGGCAGTCGAGGCAGCACACCAAGGGCTGTGAAGATGCTCTTTAGCAAGCGCTGTCAGTCCCTTCCCGGTACCTCTCGCCTTGCAGAAGGACCTCCAGCTCCAATGTACCCCTTCAAAAGGAATCACCCCTCCCACGACCAGCGTGCAGCTGAGCGGAGCCGGCAGCCGGCACGCTCCCCGCCCGCATTATCCCCGGCTGCCGCTGTCTCTCTCACTGGCCGAGTCACTGGCACTCAGGAAATGCAAACTGCCCCCCTGCCCGCACCCCGGACCGCAGTCCCAGCTCCCAAGCTGCCTCCCTGGCAATAAATCACAAGCACGCTGCGACACCACTGCAAAAGCCACCTTGTTTCACAAAGCCAGCCACTCCTCACTCCAAAAAGTTTCCCAGCTGTTTCTGCACAGCCAAGGCCCCTTCATAATGCGACCTTTCATTCCCAGAGGGCAGAAAGAAGCAGATCCAATAGATACATCAAACAAGGGCTGTGCTGGAAATCTATTTTTTACCATCTCCCTTTGAAGAAATCTTAGTTCCCCATTAGGCTAAGTCCTCATATGGAAGATTTGCTTCACATAAATTTAGAATTCTAAAAGATATACATGTATCTTCCCCTACCCTGTTTTTTTTTTTTTAGAAACAGAAAAAGACCTAGCAATGCCACTGGCCCATCTTTTGGATGCACAAGTCATAGGATCAGAAGAAAATCACGTGTTCCTCCCCATGAGGACTTGATCACATGGATGTTTACACACAGACATCCCAATAAGCCCTGCCATAGTATATGGTATTGCTTTCCTCCTTATGCTTCCTAATAGTATGGAAATGCTAATAAAAACGTGTAGCCCTTGGTGTGCACATTCCTCTGCTTACCACTGTCTCCCTTCTTGGCTGAATAATCACAGATAATTCACTTGTCTGGATATGACTCACAGCTACTTTATTTCACACAAAGCAATTTCTAATTGCATGTTGTATGTCTGTGTTATGAAATCCAGTGCTAGCTGTTATTACAAAATTAGTGCAGAAAACTGAAGGGGAAGGAACACTACAGAGAGAAACTGAGTAACAACCCACAAAGGGGCAGGCTAGAACCATGTCAGTTTTCCCCCTCTCTAGTACAGGACATTTTTCCAGAAGGGGCCAAGCATTTCCTAGTCACTCACACAGTAACTTAAAGGCAGTGAGACAACTGGGGTCCTTCTTTTACCCTCGGATGGGCTGAAAGCACTTTGGCAGCCAAATACAATAGAGATATGGTCTGAGTTTGCTTGTCCTCGTATCTGTGCTCAATAAGCCTTACGTCAAAACCAACACAGCCATGTGTGACAGCTGTGAGCTACCAGACAGGCAGGTCCTGTCCTTTGCCTGGTTGTTATGGCAGTTGTTATGGCACTTTCAGGAAAGTTTTATACATCTCTGAAAGGACACGCAGTCAGACAAAACACATTTTGACTGGAAAAAACACAGTTGATGCACAGCCCTGGCAATTTTTCACATTTCTGGGTAGGGCCAAGTCAAAACCACATGGATTTTCAATTTCTCTCAGCACCTAGTTCCATCTACTTGAGAGACCTCCTTCAGAGCACTGCCACCACCAAGCACTTCAGGCAAAGTTGGGTGAAGCCTGGTAGTAAAGAGACAAGGGATAATCCCTCCCATGGGCTAAATTTTACCTCCACTTCTAATTCCATGTCTAGACTTTTATATAAAACAGAGTCAGGGAGAAAGACTGAAAGTTCTGAAAGAACTGAAAGTTCTGAAAGAACTCCAGAGTGCCCATCATCCAAAGAACCTAACCACTGTTACTCTACAGGTGTGGTTTTGGCCCATGCCGACCACGTCATTCCCAATGACGTGGCTCAAAGGACAGCACCCACCAGTGACCACCCCCAACACCTATATGGGCAAGGTCACTTCAGGCTCTGGGACCTGTATGCTCCTCTGACACTGTCCCAACAGGTGGTACTTCCTCACAGTTCTACAAACACATGCTCTCGATTTTGTGCTATGAAAACATTTCTTTTGGATGTTGAAACACATCCATATTATTACTTTGAATACTTTGAACTAGAAAAAACATTCTTACAAAATGAATACAGACACGTCTTGCTATCCACTGAGGATTATTTGCTTTTCTAAATATCTACAGTGAGATGTGGGCAGAATGGTGAGCTCAGGGCTAATCATCAACCATCCACCTGTGTCCATGGGGACTAGGAAGGATCCAAACTCTGTGAAGAAAAGAGCTGCCAGATGTCATAAGAAAGTGCCCACAGACAATCAAAGACCATGAAAGAGACAAGTAATGCCAAACAAAACTCACCAAGCATGCTGGGGAAGCAGATTCTTAACAGTAAGGGGTGCTTAAACACCTGGAAAGACTACCACAGCACAAGGGTTCATCATCACTAGTAACAACTATACTAAGATGAGACATCTTCTGACAAGGAAATCACAGCTCCACCAGAAGCTTTCAGGCAGAAAGCAGAAGCCATTGGAAGGGAGTCCCTGGTCTGGACTATGCAGGTGGCCAGTCTTGAAGTGGTAATGGTCCTTTTTGGCTTCAGAGCCAGAGGAAATATTGTGATTTAATCAAACACAGAAAACCCACATGGGCAAAATCTCAGCTCTGGGAGACTGCCAAGACTCTGCAGTTGGACTGCAAATGAAGTGCCCAGTCCTTCCCCTGCAGCACTGAAAATGAGAGGAGCCGGTCCTAGGACCCCAGAATAACACAGGTACTCAGGATAATCAGGATTTGACCTAAAAGCAAAAAATGAAAAAAATAGGGTGGCTATGAGGAAGACTTTATGTACACAAGAAAAGCAAAATATGGGCACAGGGCTGAGTGATCGTTCATGCCCAGAAGCTGACAGGCGTGGTGGAAAACAGGCATTATCTTTTCCTCAAGTACCTCTCTGCCTAGCCCCGTGATTCCCTCTGGTTTCATTCATGTAAAACACAAGGATATGAATGAGAAACCCTGTGAAGCGGAGAGGAGGAGGGGGAAAGGAGGAGAAAGGATTTCATGCTACCAAGGCAACCGTCACCATGGCAACTATTTAATTAATGAGCTGGTGATGAACCGTAGCAATATGGCTCTAGTGAAGTCATGCTGTAGTAATTACCAGAGTTTCATTCATGCTGTCCTGGCAGGGGCTGCGCAGGCGGCCCAGAGAAGCCTGCGAGCTCTGACAGACGGGAGCAAGCAGCCTGCTGAATCAATGGCAGGCGAGCGCGTGCCTGGGAGCGTGCTCCAGTGCTGCTCCAAGCCAGCTCCCCGGGCACTCGAGCACGGAGACCACATGCCATCCAATCCATCTTACAGTCCCACGCTGCCAAAGGGCAGCCCGGCTGGCCTCGTGCCGCCGACACGGGCAGCATTCACAAGCAGTCTGCAGAGCAAGCAGCCTGCACAGCTACTCCCCCTGCTATGCCTTCAGCCTCCAGAAGATGATACTGAAAATAAACAAATAAGCTGGTGATTTGCCTTCTCTGGCTGGAGGATTTCTCTTTTCACCCAGCAGACAGCAGCATAACAGCTGCATGGGTATCCCAAATTAAAAAAGAGCTCCTGATAAACACAGTGGGGTTTTGACAGGCATGTATGTACCAGGGACTCTGAGGAGACAAGGAATATTTCATACAGAGGGAGGATAAATAAAATACCACAGGTGAGATACTTAAAGCAAAAGACACTACTAAAGGTGAGCGTGAGGTCAGCTAATTCACTTGTTCTCATGAGACGAGAAGATGCTCCACGTTGCTGCAAGTCCTGAAACACACCTCACCAGTACCCTGTGGTGATACCTGCTCCACAAAGATCCTTAAGCTTTGTGGGACATGGATATGATTGACACATCTTACAGTCATATTTGATTGAAAGATGAGGAAGTGTACAAACTCGTGCTGCAGGGCCCTATTATAGCACTTTCTATCAACAAGCCCACTTTGTCCACTTTAGAAAACACAAATTACTCTGTCAAATATTTTCATGGCAACTGAGAGAAATCACAAGGATATGCATCCCATTCACCTAAACCTCAGCCCTCAGGGTTAGCTTTGCACCCTGGAGCTGTCACAGCAATAAGAATAACCATACACAGTAAAGAAATACACAATTTATGACTACACAGCAATTATCTGTTGGCTGACACAAAATGGCTGGGACAGCATGCTCTCCAACAAAGGGGACCCAGTGCTGACTGCTTGGGCAGTCAACTCTGTCAGATGAAAAAGGGTTAGTTTTTGCCACTCATTTGAGTGGGATCTGTCTTCACCTTGTTAAGCTGCATCTTCCAATTCCCTCCTGTTTTTCTCATGGTTTTCCCAACTTCTCCCACCAGTATTTGCCCACTCGAACCAGGAAAAGCCAACATAGCTCTTTGCCCAAAAAGCAAAACTCAGCTTTTTCCCTGTGCTTTATCAGCCATGGAAATCAGTACTAGTGAGTTCCCATTTTGCATTATTATAGAGAATATCCATTTTAAAAGCCACCTAGAAACAGCAGTGCTCACAAGGTAGCTCATGTTGTCTTTCCACCGTAAGAACCTGAACTTTCATTGCTGTAGCATCTGTAACTCATGTCTCCCCTCTGAGTTAGGGACTGGATATGAGGGGGGAGTTATCTCACCCGACTTTAGCAGCCCATGTCAGAACCAGACAAAGTGCTCATCTCTCCACAGTCTTTAGGAGGAATTCAGACCACTAGCTCAGGGACAGAGCACAGTATTGGAGAAACCTCGACCTGAACAAAGTAATCGTAACAACAACAGAGGGTTGCAACATTGCTCAAATCCCACAAAACATAATTTCAGTTTCCTTTAAACTTCATTTTGGAGCTCTAAATAAAAAAATCTCAGTCCCACTGACTAATCTGGAACCACTGCCTCAGTCTTTATTTCTCTGGTGAAAAAAAAATAAAATCAGAGGAAACCTTTCATCTAGCTTTGAGGATCATCCTTTACAACATTTGAAAATGAGGCAAGACAACAGCCTCAAAAATTTCTCTTGAGGAAAGTAATTATTTTCTTTCTAAAGAAAACTCTCTCATCCATGCCGATACTAAAAAATCCATGGTAAAGCACTGCTTTGAAGCAAAAACCACCAGGACCCCTCAAAACCCAGCACATACAGGGTCTGCCCTGTCAGTGGAGGTCTGCCATTTCTTCCCTAAAAGCTCTTCTATTTATACTCATCTTGGCAGGCTTGAAAGTACCTGCCAGATGGACAGAGATAACTGACATCCAGAAAAGACACTCCACCAGCTGCTGTTAGCAGGGGTTGGGAAGCGTGGGGGCTGGTTAATAAGAAGCCACTTACTTCCTCACGGCTGCTAGCTGCCTGTAGCCTTCCCAGGACTTAATGGAATTTGGAGAGAGTATTTCAAGTCAGACCATCTGTCAGCACACACATAGATCAGCTCAGGCCCAGCACCTTGCCTGCACGTCAAGCACGAGCTTTGTTTCCTCTCAGGAATCTTTGCTGGTGCCCTCTCCCTCACAGGGATTCCCACAGGGCACGGCTTGACCACGGGTGGTGCTTGCTGCTGAGAGCTGCTGAGCTGAGACCGTGCCAGCAGGCAGAGGGCTCCTGGCGTGGCTGCAAGCAAGGGGCAGCAGTGCCCAGCAGAGAGGTAAGAGGAGGGAACCAGATTTCACTCCACGCAGAAGCTGTGAGCCCTCAGAGCACAGGCGGTCCTGGGTGGAGAAGCCCTGGGGTGAGACCTGGATACAGAGCTCAAGGAGATGGCAGAGCACAAACCAGCAAACTGTGCCCTGGCCTACACTAGATGAGTGGCCAGCAGAGCAAGAGGAGTTGTTTAAAAATCATGTCAGTTCTTACCATTGCAAGAATCACAAAATTTAAAATGCACCCATATTTCAGAATTTTCTATAATGTTACCAATTTTATGCTCTGTGACTTCTTAGTTTTGCTAAGGATTTCCCATCAGGCAACACACTGGACAACTGTTCATTTACATCCTGAAAGAAGATTTCTTACACCTCTCTCTGTTCAGTTTTCTCTTTGCAATTTTAAAACCAAACTCACCTTTTTTCAACTAAAGCAAGGAGCGAGCCTGGCATAATCACAGGGTTCCAGGAACTGAGGCTTCAAGACCAAGGGAACCTTGTGCTCACAGGCATTTCCTAACTAAAATGAGTTTGACCAACAGACTGATCTGCAGTTATTTTTGTTCTCCATAAACCTAGACATGGGAGCAAGTCTTCTCTTCTGTCCCAGTAACATGGCACCTACCTGTAGTTCTGTCACTGCATTCACTTCTGTCTTATTAAGACATTTGCCTGCAGAGGAAGAATAAATGGGAACAAACAACTGGGTATTTCTTCTTCTGGGCCATGTTATTTCAGAGATCTTCCTCGTACTAATAAGATTCATAAGTGACAAACATTAAAGCTTCTCTGTATCTCTGATCTCATTTATAACTAGAACAATCTTCAGTAACTGTTGAAATCAAAGGAGCTGGTGCTTGGGTCAGAATACACCCAATGCAATACCAGTTACAGAGTCCACTGCTCCTTGACAGTTGCAATTTCACCCAGGAGTGTAATTTTTATTAAAGTGTCAGGTCGTAGAGCCTTAATCTGTCCTTTTGTTTTCCTTTTCTTTTTTTCCCCATTGAGTTAGAAAGAAGTTTGAGACACTCCAAGGTTAAGAGACAATTAACAACAAATTATTTTAGATAATTTCACATTTTCCCTGGTCATTCCACCTCTCTGAAGGTGTATTTGAGTTAGGAATTTAGCCAGACTAAATCTCTGACATGCTGCAAGTCAATAAATCACCACTGCTGACCTCTTGAGAGTAATATTGTTAGAGGCAGGGGCATCAATATCAGATACCTTGGACAGCCTGGCAATTTAATAAAGCTGATGATCATGCTTCAAAATTCTTTTTTTCAGTGCAGTAGGTCCAAAAAAACCCCAAAGCCTTTGTCTCTCACCAGATCCTGCCTTGAAAATCAATTGATTTTAAACTCCTTTTATCTGAGAGAGGTCAGGGTTCCATTAAATATCACACACTGGCACTGATTTGAAGCTTTAGTTTTGGTAACCTTACTATGCTGACAAAAGGGGACATGTGGGGCTAAAACTCATTATTTCCTTGTGGTTTGTTTCACTCACATGTTTGTGTCTTTCCTGCTGTAGCAGCATGACCTTCAAAAGACCTTGCTGCACCCATGTGCTGTCAGAAACCCATTGCCCACATCCACGTCTTTCATGCCCAGGGAGACATTCTGGAGGGTAAAAGTAAAGGGCTCCTCATCCACAAGATGGCAAGGGATGTCTGGGATGGCAAGAGCTGCCCTGAACAATATGTAGCTGCCTGCCTGTCAGGGGAATTGTAGTAATATGTGGGTGAGCACCACCAAGTGAATGATATTCTGGGGGCAGAAGCCAAAAGAATGACATGGGAGAAGGCAAACCCAGCCTCCCAGTGAGGGATCACATCTTTAGCTGCAAACAGGCCCTGCTGCTGAACAGCACTGGCTGAGAAAAAATCCTGGGTTTCCAGTTCCTTCTGACAACATCGGCTGCTGTTCAAACTCAGTTTGTTTTTCCATTCTGCCTGTGCTTCTCAGCTGTCAGCACCACACACACTCCTGTGCTCTCGGTTCTATTGCCAACATACAGGTCAATGAGAATCTTCCACTGCAGTGTCAGTCTGGGAAAGATGAAGTCAAAGCTGAAGGTGGTCACTAAGAGTAGGGTATAACTGTTAAAAGTTGCTGGTTCATATAATTTTTGCTCATTTCTGTGTGAAATTTTCTGTAAGGGCATAATCTCAAATGTTCTGGAAAAATAATCTACAGTGCTGCAATTCTTGAAGACCTCTTAATGAAGAGAAACACTTAAAATTAATACTTGGCTACTAGAGGAATTGGCCAGTTCATCAGGGCTTTATTACTGTTAACATATTATCTTTCTCACATAATGTTTAATAATGCAGTAAGAGAAGAAAGAGTGGCACAAGCAGCAGTAAATCCTGAAATGTCAAAAGGGAAGTAAGCCCCAGCAGTCGTCCCTGACTTGTCCTGGACTGCGACCGCTGATAGAAGGTAATGCCATGAGACAGTCAAATACCTTAAGATAAATTTAACCTATTTTTAAAACAGTTAAAATCTCACAAGGAATGTTCCTTACTTTGAGAGTTAATATTTCAAAACAGTCCAGTAGAAACACAACGAAGAAGATATTGAGAGATTATATATCAGCCTTGGAAGATATGTTCACTTCATTTTAGGGTGTTTTCCATTCTTTTGAATTCTGCAATTCAAAGTAGAAAGGTTTGTTTGGGGTTTTTTTAGCAGTTGTTAATTTATTTATTGTGGAATTGTTTGCATTACTCTGCCTTTTTTTGCCATCAGTTTGGCGATTTTGGAATATGCTGTTGAGTCTTTAAAGGAATATAAATCTATAACTTAATTTCATCATAGAAAACAAAAGAGTTTTTAAAATCCTGCTTCTAACTGTGAAGCAAGCAACATTTCCTAAGTTTTCAGAATAAAATTTGTATTTCAAAATGATCTCTTGGTTTCTGTGACAACACTTGAAGCCATCAAGGAATCCCTCAATATACCTGCACCTTTCCTTTGCAAAAAAAGGACTCTGGCAGGTCCAATTTCTTCTTCTTGAGTATGTGCATCTCCCAGTTTGTCAGTACATATAAGTGATCAAAAAAGACCACTGCTTAAAACTGCTGCTCAAATTGATTTTGTAGGAAGGTGTGAACAGGCCCTTTCATATTTACATAGACTTGGAAGAGGGAAATAAGGACCAAAATAAAACCACATAAGCACAGAGATATTCAAGGACAGTGTGTTGAATGGAACTGTCATGGATGGAACTGCTCTGGACAGACATGTTGGTTCCTTCCTTTGGGGAGTTTTTTTTGGGCAGAGAGCAGTCTGTACTGAGCAACACTCCCAGGTGAGGGGCCAGGGGGCTAAGAGCTGGTGCCCAGATCCTACAGGCTTCTGCCCACAATGGATCAAGCTCTCAAGTTCTCACAAGCAAAGTCAATGCATTAATCCACAAGAGCAAATGAATTGTATGCTTTGGTTCAAAGAGACATGAGTCTCCTTTACCTACCCCTGAACAGGATTTACACAAAAAGTAATTCTTTCTTATGCCAAACTCATAATTCAGTTAAATTTCTGGCTGTATTAAATTGCTGAATACAGTGATTTATCGATTCAGTCTTAATTGCGACCTTATTTTCATCCTTGTCTTGTTTTTCTTTAATTAGTTTCATGAAACTGCAGTAAATTAGCCTAATAATGTGCTTGATAAGCATATACTCGCTCACTTTCTTCCTTTTAGTAAAATCCATAAAGAGCACCCAGGGCTGGTCTATCCCTTCAAGTCATATGAACATCCAATTCTGCCTAATATCTACAGCCCAAATTCACAAAGCAATTGTAGGACCCTAAAGCCCGTGTTAATAGAACTCACTCTCATTCATTTATTTCATTATTTATCTGAATGAATCAAAGTCTATCGCAGCCTTCCCTGAAAAAGTGTAAAGCCTTCCCTCACTGTAAGGCCAGTGAGCCCAGCATGAAAAAATTAGTGCTGCCTCATTCCACGCAGGACCCCTGCTTGTCTGTTAGTCGTGCTGGCATTGGCTGGCTCCCAGCCACCACACACAAAGTAATGCCAAGGGCTATTGCATGGTCTCCACGGTCACAGGCTGCTCTCGGAAAGGTGCGAGTTCTGTGGGGAAACAGTCCCAGCACTCATGCCAGAACTAAGTCTGAATTTTATAGCTGGGCTCATTATCAGAACAAACCAAAATACTCAGTCTGAAAGGTCTCTATATCCCAATATGTAAGAGCCCACCTCTTTTTGTCTGTGCTGGACTTCCTGCACTAAATCAGAGTGAATTCTGCTAAGCAGGGTCCTTGACCAGCTTGTCTCCTTTCCACTTCAACAGCCATCACCCAAAGGTTCCAGTACCTCTTTGCAGATACCTGGGAAGAATTTCTTTGGTTTCAGTACCTCTTTCCAGATATCTTACTGCACTGCCCAAGTACTACACACCATGTCCCTGAATTCCAAAGACTGGGGACCTTCAAAGGGAGCTGGAACACCAAAACCCTGAAAATCTCCTGTGCTCCCTTCCACTTCCACCTGAAAACCACACTTCCTACTCTGCAGGAAGGGGAGAGTGCAAACATGTCTGTACAGACATACAACCCAGCTCCAAGTGCACAGCATCAGAAAAGAATGTCCAATAAAGAGTGGTGCTCATAACCATCCTTTATTCTTTGACCATGTCAGCCTCTGATATAGGTTATTTTCTGTGTCCAGAACAACCAACCCAAATACATAAAAAAAATAAAAAAGAGGGGAGAACAAGGTTCTTAAGGAGCTTCTTTAATGAAAAAGAAATCTATCAAGCACTGCCAGAAGAGCTAAACCATGTAGTTTAAGTTGTATTTTAAGAAAGGAGGCTGTTTACTAGCTTTTGTTCCAATTTTTTGTTGCTGTCTAGTGCCCAAAGGAACCTTATGTCAGATGCCCATACCAGAGATAAAAATAGAGGGCCAGTGTTCCCTGCTTTTGCTATTAGTTTAACTCCACTGGCATGTGCTCTCTAGGTAAATCCCTATAAGATCTGTCTCTTTGCCCATCCAAATTAAGTCCTTAGCCTCACTGACTTGTCTGTCTGCCAAGCTGAAGAACAATTATTAGCAGAATGATCCCCAAATGAGCACTGAACAGGAAACAGGGCTCATTAACTAAGGCAGAAAACTCTCCAAACCTCATTTGGAAGTTTTTTGCTCACTTAGGGCTCTGTCTGGCACCACTGGGACCACCTCCAACACAGTCACACCACCCTAGTGTAGGGAGGACCTCTGTTTAACAGAAGGGAGTCAGACAAGCTGATCCCCGATATAGGCACAAAATGAGAGACACATTTTTAATAGTCTGAAATTCCCAGGTGGATCTGAACACCCTGGGAACCATCGCTTGGAGTTTTTGAATCCAGATCGAGCAGCATACACCCTTAGGGAAATGCCACATAGGGAAGTCTCATGATCCAGACCACTGCAGTCCTCTCAGACCTTCTGATCTCTTTCTGTACAGCCCTCACAAAGCACTGTGGCCATTTTTCTTCTTTGAAAAACTGCATTTCTCATCTTCATCATATTACCTTATGATGAGAGAACTCCTGAGGTCCCTGGGCGGTGACCTCAACCAACCCTGGGAACTGGACACAAAGGCTCAGCCAGTCACGAGTTTTGCCTTCCAGGCAAAATTAGGGAATGACATTTTTGCCATTTATTGCCATACGCAAATGGTCATCTCTAGCAACAGCATGATCGTGCCAAATAGCATTTCCAATTTGTGAACCTTCCCCACAAATGAATCAATTATCACTTCTAGCTGGGATCATTACACAGCCTTGCTCCCTTCTGCATTGTTTGCTCAGTAATATTGCTGTGTGTCTTCATTAACTAGCAGTGATTAGAAAAGAAACAACCATAATTCATATTCCAAAAGCCATCCTCACAATTCCTAATTAAGTTCATGAAAGATTAATTCCTTAATGGTTATGATTTGTAATGTTAATTAATTAGCTGCTTTTCCATTAAACATTCAAAGGTTTCCAGCATTACATAGATTCCTTAATTAGCCCATGGCAAGCGTAAAAAAAGAAAAATTGAGTAACTTCTCTTTGTCCCTTAGGCAATTTATCAGCTGCTTGGTCTTCCAGTCCATCTCCTTTCCCACTCCCCGCAGAATCCCTTTCCTTCACTGCTGCAAATGCAAATGTACCTGCTTGGCTCATTCATCTTTCTCAGAGGATAACATAACCAAGGAACAGGCACAGCTGACTGACCTCACTCTTACCCTGGGGAGAAAGTACTTCGATACGAACTTTGCCTCTCTTCAAGTTCCCTAAGATGTGCAGACCTGAAACTGAAAAGCTGCCTAGGATGCGGCTTGGGATGAGCATCCCCAGGATTGTTGAGCTCTGCCTGATGCCAGCAGCGGGACCAGTATTTACGTTGCCATTCCAGTTAGCCTGGCAGGAGCTCCCTGCAAATTCAGCTTCGTCACAGTTTCCAAGGCAACTTCTTTGGCTCCTGGTTGTGATAGATTTTGAGGGATGCCCACAGGGGCTTTGCAAGCTCAGCCTGTCCTCTCTGCCCTGATGGCAGTGAGTGGAATCTCTCACCAAGATTACTCTGAGAGGCCTTTCTTCCCCAAACTTTTCTGGAAGTATAGCGGAATGTGGGACTTCTCTCTAGCCCTTCTTACCTTGTTCTACGTGGCTTTGCAGCCTCTGGTCACCACCTGCTCAGACTCAGAACTGGGAGCAACCAAAAAATGTCAGAGTTGTGTTGTTTGGATATATCCATGACCCCTTTCCAAGGCCACTTTTAAAGGTACCCCTAAACCATGTTCTGCTAACACCACCATTCCCTCTAGCACAGGATTCTGGGAGAATGTCCGTAACCCTGACCACACCAACATGGCAGGTCTGACCCAAAATAAAATGGCTTTTTAAGAGGTCAGAGCATTATAGCTGAGGAATGGTGTAATCTAGCCTTGGCTTCAGCTCTGCATTTCTCCATACACTTACTCACAGAAAGAAGGCTTCCCACATGCTGGATGCACCCAGGTGGGCTGCTCCACTCCATGCCTCTCCTGCAGGTGCTGTAACCACAGTCCTCAGGGGCAACCTCAGCATTATTCACCAGTTTGCTTCAAGAGTCTGGTAGATAAACCTGGTAATGTGCAAGGAACTAATGGGAATCACAGTTAAAACAGGAAGCATCCCATCCTGGACAAACACCACAGGGTGAGGAGCTTGCACAGTTGGCACTTACCAGCAGGAAAAGCTCCATGCTGAAGTAATAGCAAAAACATGACTAGGAGGCCACAGCTTCTTTGTCCTTCGCACTTGAAAACTCTGCCATTAGCAATTGTGGTTCATTCCCAAGCTCCCCAGTGGTGTTATCCTGTCATTAGTTACTGCACTGCACTTGGCTCCTACAACAAACTCATCTCATAGCTCCAAGCCCTCCACTTGAAGCCCAAAGCAAAATTACATCTGCAGCAAAGGGTCCCCTCTGTGTGACAAACCAAAAAGGAAACTCACTAGGAGATTTTCCTACTGTGGTCATTATCATGGGGTCAGCACCTGCAAGAAAAAGGGTCTCTAAATGTAGGAAAACTGGGATTTGCAGGATCCCACAGTAATGGCAATGTGCCCACAGGGTACCAGGTCTCAGTGTAGCACATACATCAGAACCACAGCAAACGTGGAGGGAGCAGAGCTCCCTCATTCCGTGACCTGACCAGCATACACTGCAGAGGGAAAAGCACAGCAGTAGTCTTGTATTCCTCAGAACACAGGCTAGGAAATTTTTCCTAACTAATTACAATCCCATACATTCATCTCTGATCAGAAATGGCAGTGAAAGCCAGAATTAATGGTAAAACCAATGTTGCAAATCACACACCTCCTTTCTGCTGGAGCTCAGTGAAGTATAAACCAGTTTCAGCAAACTGTCATCTCCATGCAGGTGCTTTTATTACAGCAGCACGTGCTGTTTAAACATGAGGTGTTTGGATCATTTCTAGTACAGCCAGCTTACACTGAAGCAAATGTCCCTTAGGACAGCCACATCAGTCTGATGAGATTTGTGGTGTCTAGAGAAGCTGACAGGTAGGAAGCTCTCCTGAAACATCATATGCATCTGCCAGGAAGCCTCCACATCATCTGGTGACAGGGACACAAGAGGATTCGAGACAGAGACCACAGCTGAGCCATGTCCCCAGATTACCTCAGCTGACCTTTCAGTTTAGATGTTTTCTGCCACTCTAAGTAAACCTTGCCCCTGTGTTTTGCTCCCAGCAGGAAAAGCTGAACAACTCCTGAAGCATATCTCTTCTCTGCTTCCTACTGTCATTATGACTTGGTGACTCACTCCTGAGTATGCCCACAACCTGCTCAGCCATTGCTGCTGGAAAGCCCTGCCAAACACAACCCTGCAGCTCAATCAAGATAAATACCACCTGTCCCCTTCCTCCCCTCGAGAACCAGCACAGGCACACTTGTGAGCAGGAGAGATCCCAGCCCTCCCAAATGGGGCTCAGAGTGAGACAGACAGAAAAATCCTATGTGAATTAGCAGGGGAAAGAGGAAGAGAGTCAGCTAGGAATGGCCCTTTCGACCTGCTACCAGCCCTTGGTAACAGCTCCTGGAAACCTCTGGGATTGCCAGGCAAGGATCTGAATGGCTGGGTGAGATCTCACATGCCCCAGACATCCTCATGCCCTCACTCCTGCACAGCCCTGTCACTCCTGCAGCGCTGACAGTGGATGTTGAAGCACGGAGCCCGACGGAATGGGCAGTTTTACACTGAGTTAGAGGCAAGGGAAAGAAGCAGTTCTGCACTGCTGATGCTGTGAGGATGAGACCACTACATTACTGTACCATATTATCCAGCTGACAGCGTAAATGGATCATTGAGCTCTTCACCCTAAAAAAAAGCTGCAAACAAAACCAGTCATGCAAGCAGGCGAGACAGAGCACTTACCGTGTGCAAGGCTGCCACCACATGGTACAAGGACAAGCCTGTAGATTCCTCGAGCCAGAGCAGGAGAGGGGAAAACTATCCTCACACCTCCAACCAGCCCTTGCCTCACTCACCAGCTACGGCCAAATCGTGATGTTTCAGCTGGATCAATTGCTTTGGTCAGGTTCCTCTTGCACCCTTCCATCCACTCTAAGTCACTAAAATCTCTTGTGAAGAAACCTCCTGAATCTTGTTAAACAGAGATCCCTAAGAAACAGATGAGATCTGGCCGTTCTCACTATGGAAAATTGGAATTGAGCAAAATCAGTTTAACAGTGCCCCACAGACCAGAAAAGTCTGGGCTCTGCAGAGCCTGAGAGCACTGACAGACAAAAATCTACCAAGCTTTTGCAGTTCCTAAACTCACATTGCTTGAGGCATGGAACTAATGCAAAAGCATGACACTTCCAATAATGGCTGGGCAGCCTTGGCCTCTCGTGCTGAACTACAGAGCAGTTCAGGTAATGTGGTTCTGCTCTGCAGTAACAGAACCAAAACACAAATGTAGAAGCAGGAGGAGCAAGAGAAATCACAGCTTTGTGTTGGAGGAGTACAGGCCAAGTCAGGCCATAGAAGGATGATAGAGAAAGAAAGCTGATTTACCTGCCTCCATCATCCTCAAGCCCAGGCAGTGTTTTGGGGATTCCTAGCTTTTGAAGGTCTTCCATCCAGCAGAACCACATAGAAACGGTGCCTCCAGCAAGTCCCAGGCTTTGTCACCCCCTCCTCCTTTTTGCTGTTCTCCTCTCTTGACCAATGGCAGGTTTCTAATGAAAGTACAGACCCCAAAGTGGTGGCTGGTAGGGGTTCAGACAGCGAGACACAACCAGACATGGCAAAGTGGTGCCTCTGTCACTGGCCTTCACAGAGAAGGACACCCTTCAGCAGCACTGAGCCTTCAGGGAGATGGTGCCTGCCATCTTCGCAGCAAACTCATCTCCATTTCCAAGCCGTCATCATCTTCCCTGGTGAATATAGATATTTTTATCCTCCATTTTACCAGGCAATTCATCAGGTAGACAGGCATCAAAGCCTGACTGAGATAAACCAGCCAACACTGAAATCCTTATCTGCAGTTCATCCTCACTCCTGGAGACCATAAAGTACATTGAGTGGGCTTTTCAAGATAAGAATACCTTTCTTTATAGGGTCAGAGAGAGCACACAGTGGCATCAAACATGCTCAGGGCACAGCACTGCATAAACAGGGCACTGGGAAAATGGAGATGTTGAACATACTCTGCCTCCTCCCTTCCACCTGCCCTCCCTCTGCCCTGTTCATGGCTACATCCCTTTCCCCCAGCATGGATCAAGTAAAATGTCTTCATCCTACAAACCCAGCCCAAGGGCACTAGAAGTTGGACAGAAGCTCTGCTGGAAGAGAGATGGAGACCACATTTCTTACGTGATCACACCATTCACAGAGCTTTTTCCTGGAGGGTGAAGAGGATGTGAGGCTGTCTCTGAAAGCAGATCTGCATAGGAACTGCTCTGGCTGAAACCACTCTATGATAAATAAGTGGGTGTTAAAGAAGATGCCTTTGTCTTTTTGAAGTGCCTTCTCATATGTAAGTAAGACAAGTATTGCTGGATCAATTCACTTTGAAGCACTGTACTGATGCAGTAGCAGCTTTGCTCCCAGGGACACCCTCTGCCCTTTCACAGCTGAAAAAAATTTCTGCTGACCCTCCAGCCAGACTGTTCCTCTATATCTGCAGGTCATCTATGGGGTTTGGGTTTAGCCTTAGCACCCAGAAAAAGCTGAGCAGCCTTCTGGGTAGGTTCCCTTAACCTTGTCTCCTTTAACAGCTGAAGCAGTTAGAAGAAGCTTTTAAAGCCTGTCTTGAAAGTTTCTGCTCTTTGAGAAAACTTTTGACATAAGAAATGCCACTGGGACCAACTACCTCCCTCCAAAGGGGTTATGACCCTGGGCAAATCAGTAAGACAAAGAGTGTCCCCTTCAGCAGGACGGTCGCCCAGCTCAGCCATGAGTCATTTGAACAAGCACACAGACAGCAGAAGTCAAAGCCAGCACCTGTAAACCTGTCCATGACAGATCAAGCAGACAGATGTGCTTAACTGAGCTGAAAACAACAGCAGGAAAGAACTTGTGGAGGAGAGAGAAAAAACCATGTTGATTTCTGCCCATCACGACACCCTTCAGGAGCTTTCTGGAGGCTCCAGGGACTCCTAAAGCCCTTGTTCAAGCCTGAGCATCACAGCAATACACACACACCTCTCTGCCAGGCAGAAGGCTGCTGCTTTGTGCTGTGACAGTGACTGACAGCATGGGCACATCCAGGAATGCGTGGCTACCTCCCGGCAGCCCCTTCCCCACTGTCCCACAGCACACGCAGCAGTCCTGTCCCAAAGCACTGCCCACAGGTCAGCAATGCTCCTTAGGGCACAGAACACTGCAGCACCTGCAGCCACCCCCCTTCAGTGAGCACCCCCCATATTACACATGGATGGGAAGCAGCCAGGGACACAAAGTGGGCAGCTGGCCAGCCAGTAAATTAATTTCAAAGACAGGCAGGTGATAGATGGGATGCATGTGGGAAACAGGAGAGGATAAATTGCCCATCTGTGACTGATACAGCGGAGAACAGCACATGATGGAGCAAAATGAATGGGCACAGAGGGATCAAGGATGGAAAGACTGAGTGGAGTGTAACTAATTGAATCCCTGAGGCCTGGATCCTGTCTTTGGGACTACGTGGGATTGCAAACGTAGGAGCACAACTGAAGGGAATGATTCACGGGCTGTGTGTGACAGATAGGACCCCCAGAGCAATCTCTTAGTGGTGTGGAGGTGGGAATGCCACTTGACAGGATGGTGAGGGAGTGTATGAGATGAGGAGCTTCCTCCACATCTTTCTGTGAACCTTTGAACCCAGCCTCTATGGAAACAGCCTGGAGGAGTCTACCAAAATCAGAGGTGATGCCACAGCTCAGCACTCAGGACCTGGTCAGGGGGAACCAATTCCCTACACACAACAGACCCAGACTTACACCAAAAGCCTATTGGTCTGCTCAGTGCTGCTGACTTCTTACCTGCAGGAATCTTTGTCAGGGAGACTAAAACATTAGAAAAATCAGCTCTTCCCCCTCTGTCCATCTCTGCCCTGCTGCTGTGCAGGTTCAAGGTGGCAGCATCAGCCAGTAAGCAAGTGCCAAACCATTTCTAGGGCATTCCAGTCTCACAGGAGGCAGGAGCCCCCCAGTGCCTTAGGAAGAGGCTTTCAGCAGTGCCACCCCAGACCAGCATGCCAAAAAGCAGCTCAGAAACATTCTTGATTGTCCTGTGCTATGTTGCTTGGCTTTACCCCTGCAATTACTCAGGTGGAAAGACAAGATCCTCTACTTATGGCAGGGAGACACACATGTACATGGCACAAATGCAGCTGGGACGTGCCCAAGCATTGTGCCCAAGCACTTGTGCCTTTCTAGGCCACCTGCAGCAGCCCAGGCCCATCAGCTGCACTGTCCTGCTGCTACAGTGGATGTAACATCCTCCCCCAAATGACTGGGGGCTGCAAGAGGACATTAACTGCAGGTTATGTGTGACCACAGCCTCTGCTCTCCAAGAGGCCATCAACAATGGCCAAGAGAAAACGGGAACAAATGCATACCCAGACTTCCCGTGTGTCACCTTCCTGCCTGCAGCAGCCTGCAGGAACCTGTTCAAGTGGCAATTTTCATCCTCTTAAGGCCACCTACGGTTTCTTACCTTGCAACTCTATGTTTTTCTTCCAAGTCTAAACCTTTAGCATCCACCACAACCTGTGGCCAAGAGGATACTTCATGCCACACTGCTGAATCCCAGAGGCAGCAGGCAACCCAGTTCCTTAGCCCAATCCTCCTGGTACCTGGACTTCTTCCTGTGTCTGTTCAGATAAGGTGAGGTGCTAGATAGTAGGTTTTTTGGGGGTTTTTTTTTGAGATTGTGAACTAATTTTATGCTCAGATCTGCTGTCTCATAGCTCATTTCCAACCTGCACTGCCACCTAAACCCTGGGAAGGGTGGCTGAAAGGGACCTTTGGGTCTCTACCCCCCTCACACTTGGAACAGGACTACTGGCAACAGTATAGATCAACAAAATTATAATCTTGTCTAGCTGAGTCCTGAAAATGCCCAAAGATTAAGATGTCAAGTCTTCAACACATTTTCTTTCCAAGAAACACCAAGAGTATGGGGAAAGTTCAGATGTTCATAAATAGACTCAGTTACTTAAAAATGAACATCAGATAGGGATGAATGGATACAAAGCCCAGCCCTGTGAAGAAGGACTTGGGGTGCTGGTGGTTGAAAAGTTGGACATGTCTTGTCAGAGTGCACTTACAGCCCAGAAAGCCAACCATATCCTGGACTGCATCAAAAGAGCAACAGCCAGCAGGTCGAGGGAGGTGATTTCCCCCCTCTGCTCCACTCTCACAAGACCCCACCTGGAGGTGGTCACGATCAGTGCCAATCTTTGCAGCAGGCACATCCCAGAGAGACCTGGCTAGCACTCACTGGAGCAGCAGCAAGGCTGTGGAGCACCAGAAGAGTTTGACTGACGTTCAGATAAATTCTAGCTTCCAAGCACAGAGGGTTATTCCACTAAGCATAAGGCAGAAACAGACCTTCTCTGTAGGGATGTAACTTCTAATTACGCATTGTTCCCTGCAGCCTTTATGCTAGGTACATCATTATTTTCCATGTTTGTTAATCAGCTACCTGATTTTAACAAGAAGATAACTTCTAGGAGACATGCAAATAATTCTGCAATTTTCCTTTCCAATGATTCAGCATTCATATCAGAAATGTGTTAACAGAATACAAAAGCTATTAAGAAGCTCTCTGCATAATTATACTCTTCCTTGCCTCCAGTTCTTAATAATTTATGAAAGAAAATTAGTATCTTGTAATGCTCAGTCTTGCCAGAAGAAAAATTTTGTAAGTTATCTTTTCTTCTGTTTAAAATCTCATTTCTATAATTTTCCCTTCTCTAAAGACTTGTCTCTAAAATTTTACTTAAATAAGGCAAAATTAAATGCTCTCAGTAGAAAAATATAAGTAAGTTAAACAAAATGCTTTCAGAATTGAGGAGGCTGGCACCAGTTTCAAATATGATTGTCATGTTGAGAGTCAATAGAGCACCTTTATTTTACTTTTCCCTGTTTTCTCCAGGATAGAACACAAAGTGATGTTTACCCAAATGGTCCCATTCATGCCATTTATTTGGGATCAAGTGCAACACATTGATGATCATGAAATATGTTGGAAAATACATCAGTGTAGAGAACGTTTTTTAGGGGGCAGCTATTCTCTTAGGATACATGATGACAGTACACACACGTATTTAGAGCTTGTTGTGCAGGAGTTGTTCAGGAGAAAGAAAGCTGGTCTGGGCTACCTACAGGTGGAACACTGAGATCTTACTTGGTTCATGTTGATCAGGCTTGTTTTCTGAGCAAGAGCTTTGCATTTAACTGTTTAGAGGAGCTTACAAGACTCACAGCCTAAGAGATAACTTCTACCCTTGGTTTTGCTTTCTTCACCTTCCCCGTGCTTCTGCTTTCTGCACCTTCAGCTGGCACCTCTCCCTTTGAAAAATCACACCTTCAAGCAACAAGGAAACCCACCCCAGCGTAACTCTCCAGTATTTAAGCCCCTTACAATCCTTCCCCCCAGGATGGCAAATCCAGCAACCATCCCACCAATAACAAGGTAACAGAAAAGACACAGTCATCTCAAATGGCTTCACAGGCAAAGCTGGGGCAGAAAGTTGGGAAAGCAAGGGAAGGAGATCAGGCAGAGAGAAGTAACCCTCTACATGTAACCCTCTACCCCCCAGCCACAAAATATTCTGATTAGGCGTCTTGCTTAAAACAGCCAAGCCAGAGGCCTTTGCATGAAACATGCCTTGTGTTGAGTAGTAATCACAAAGGTGTGCACAGAATGAAAATCTGAAACTGCAATCAATTTGCAGAGGTTACCCAGAGGAATAAGAACATATTAAGCAGATTTAAAATAACCTCCTTATGATGCCATGTAGGCAGGGCACACTGTCAGAAAGAAAAAAAAACCATACTTGAAAGGACTCAGAGACTGGCGCACAGGCAGGAAAGGTGTGTGTGATGCCTGTGTATCTACCTGTGTGGGACATATCAAAGCACTTGACAGGTCTAACCCCAGCTCATACACAGAAGCACAGGCCATTTTACAAGAAATTCATACCCTAGATTTTGGGAAACTGCATAAAAACGTTTGCAGAGCCAGACCCTGCAGCCAGCCAGCCAGCCAGCCTCCGGGCTCTGCAAAGCTAACCACTCTTACCGGTACTGCGTGCGTATTTCCAACCTCCCTGCACTGCCCAAGACACTGCAATCAAAGCCCAACCCTAAGGAGCTGAAGTCAAGGAGGGAAGCCTGGGGAATGCTGAAATCCCAGCCGGCGCCCCCCGCATTAACTGTGCTGCCCACCCGCACAGCTCTGACGGGAAACTTTTCCATCCCCGTGAGCGTGTTCCTGGGGATGCTCCTGCAGTGCCCAGCCCCGCGTCCCCGCCGTGTTATCCCAGGCGCGTGTGTCCCCCGCGGCCGCCCCGCGCCCCGCCCCGTACCGGTTCCGCCCCGCGCCCCCCGTTGTCTCCCGCGCGGCGCGGCCGTTGCGCCCCGTGCTGTCGCCGCTGTCGCCGCTCAGTTGGCGACATGGCGCGGCCGGTGGCGCTCCTGCTGCTGCTGCTGCCCGTCCTCTGCGCCGGTACCGCGCGCACCGCGCCAGGGCACTGGCGGAGGGGACGGGAGGGGAGCCGGTGCCGGGCAAGCGGGAGACGGGCTGGACCGTGCCGCGGCCAGTCCCGTCCCAGGGAAGCGGAGACCTGAAGCGGTGCCGTGCCCCGGCTGGCTCAGCGGCGCGGCGGGGAGCCTAAGCCGGGGATGGGCACCAGCCACCGGGAGGCAGGGCGGGGAACCGGCACAGGATGGTGCCGGACGGCAGCTGGGCAGTGCCGGTACCGGGACAGCGGCTGGTCGCGGTGGGACCGGGACCGGGACGGGACAGCGGCTAGTCGGGGGAGGCCGGGATCGGACAGCGGCTGGTCACGGTGTCCCGGGAGCGGACGGAGACCGGTCAGGGGGTGCCGGGATGGAGCAGCGTCCGGTCGGTGACAGCCAGGGCTGGTCCCGCGGAGCTCGGGGGCATCCGTGCGGGCCCGGGCGCCGTTAACGCTGCTCGCTCTCCACAGGGCTCCTCTCGTGTCCCGGCGCCATGGCCAGCTACCCGGTGAGTGCCGCCTGCCCCGCCGTCCTCGGGAGGGACGGCCCCGCTGCCCTCCCTGCCTCCAGGCAGGCCTCCCCCTGCCCCCGGCCCCTTCCCCAGAGCCGCGGGCCCCACGCTGGGGGTCTGCGCCTGCCCTGGCTCCGGAGCGCCGGCGCTGAGCAGGGGTCGCTCCCCACAGCTGAGGCGCCCGGGAGGCTGCTGGCTCCGCAGCACACGAGCCCTGGCGATGCCCATCTCTTACCATCGCCGTTCATGGGGGCTCGCTGTCCGTGTGTCCCGCTGATGCTCAGAGGTCGGAAGGGCTGCGCTGTGGGGCACACATATGTCCTGACACCGCAGCTAAGCCGTGCCAGGCAGCAGGAACCAAGCCTGTAGTGAGAAATTCCCATAAGAGCATGAAAGATAATGTGGCACTTTCAAATGCTGTGCCAGCTCCCGTTGGACACATTTTTTCCTGTGCATGTCAGGATTCTTCAGAAGCTGAGCAGAAACCTGTTTCAAATGGTGTAATTTCAGCTTCTTTTGTACCTGTCTTCCCTAGCCTGACTGCTCCCAGTATGGGAAGTACATGTGTCCGAGGGACTACCATCCCGTTTGTGGCACTGATGGAGAGACCTACGGAAACGAGTGTGTGCTCTGCCTTGCTAACAGGTAGTCAGTTCTGTCCTTCCCTTCCCTATATGCAAGCAGGACATTCACCCTGACTTCCCAGGTAACTGATTTTTTTTCTTAATTTACTGGCTTTGGATCATTTGCACTGTTGCACTGCAGTTTCAGCAGTGTCCTCTCAACTGTGAATCCCTTGCAATACCAATAAATATAATGCCAGACCCTTCCACACTTTCCATCAGAAAACATGAAAGATCCCACTCAAAATGCAGCTTTACATATAAAATATTTATGTTCAACGTCCAATCTCCTGTACTTTCTTTTACAAAGAAGAGTAAGAATGCCAAATGTTAGGAGAAAATACTGTTTTGCCCTCAGGTTGTCTAAAAATCAAGAAAAAGACTGTCTGATATTTGAGAGGGGATATTTTATTCTTTAATAATTTAATATTTTTTGAAAACAAATTGAAAACACAGAGAATCACTATCTAATCAGCATTATTGTTCCCCATTACAATTGACTGGAAACCTTTATAGAACAGTCTCAGTACAAACTGAGAGGAACTGCTGTGAATAGAAATTTTGGTGGTAAAAGGCAATTTATATTTATGAAATAAAAGATCTGTTTCTAGCAGAAGGTATAAGAGAGAGTAGCAGAATAACAGTAAGGGGAACTTAAAAAACTGCAAACAGATCTCAAGAATGGGAATGCTGAAATGAGTTTCTGACTTCGGGGCAGAGAAAAGATGAATTCTGACCAGACGATCTACAAAATTCAAATGACCAAGATAAAAGGAACATAAGCCAAAATAAGGAAAGTGACAAAGGTATCAAAGGACACTTAAGGTAATATTGTAAAGAAAGTGCTGAAGTGTGTCATGAATATCTGCAGAATTTGGTAACACTTTCACCAGAGCACAGCACAAACAACTCGAGCAGCCGACAAATTGCAAAGAGAATTGGTAAACCTGCAGTTTAGGAGAAAAAAAGAAAAGTAATCAAAATTCACATACAGTAGAATCTGTTAAAAGGGAAGAAAAGAGGTTCTGGCATGTTACGTATTAGGAGCCTACCCATCTTCCCTGCCTCGAGTGATGTTGGAGTAAGTTATTAAGTGATTGGCTTTGTACATAGCCAGAGGTAAAGAGGAATGTAAGCAAAGCAGATACAGATTTGTCAGAAATAATCCAATCAAATCCACGAGATTTAGTTTTTTGGCACGATAACTGGACAAACAGAGTAGGAGGAAATAGAAGTATTGGTGCATGACATTAATAAGGCAGTTTACATTATCTCCACTTGACATTCACATAAGCAGGCAAACAGTTATTCAGCTGAAATTGTTAAAGGATGAAGTCACAGAAGTTTGAAATGCTGTGGTTCAAAAGCAATGATCAGCATTTTACATTTGAAAGAGATATTGTATTTTATATAATAAAAATTGCAAAATGGCATGGATATGGTGATCTGTGCAGGATATTATAAAAATTTCCAGGGATCTGGAGAAATGGAGTGAAATCAGTACATAAAGAAGTGCTGAGTACTGCCCACAGAGAGTGCAAATCCATATTGTGGGGATACAGACAGGAGAGCCTCTCACGACCTAAACAGTATCTTTGATCCTTCTAGAACAGAAGGATGGGCTTTGAGATCCAGTCTTACATTTCTAGGATGCTTCCATTTTTTAGGCATGATCCCTCAGTTTGAGATGGATGCATGGCAAATTCCTGAATACAGCATTGCACACAGAACAAAGGGATCTCCAGTCAAATCTGCTGCTTATTTCAACTCCTTAAGTAATTCCTTAAGTGGTTAGTGATGGGGCTTATGTCTTTATAGTATAAGATGTAAAGTACATGTTTTGTGTGATACATGGGATTAAATCCAATTATATTTTTGCTGTCTTCTTACATGCTCAGAAACAAATTTTGGTCTGAAGGGACACAGGGTGGTTAGATACTCTCCTGGTGGTTTTTCTTTTACAGTTCAGTGTTTGGCATATTTGGGGGCCTTCTAGTTCAGTCTGGAGTTGTTGTTCTAAAGTGTTTGACTTGGCATGAACACAACACAGATAAACCATTTTGCTTTATTGGAGGAATTTCAGCTTTGAAAAAAGTCCATAGTGATAAGCAATGATCATTCCACTCCAAGTAATCTGAGGTACAGTCTGTCACACTTCTTAGGAGGACAGAACAAAGAGATTTTTCTGCCCTATTTAGCAGGCTGCACGATTAGTTGCTGAAATAGTGTAATGTGGTGATACAGAAACAGATATAGGGACACATCCAGTACTAAATTACAAAAGAGTCACTTCCCAATTAACTTGGAGTGATTCTCAGTTGACATCTTGCAGGTTTGTTCTAGCCCATATATAACCCCAGGAAGGGACTTCTTGGAGAGAGTTGTACTTCCTGATGGCCAAGACAGTACTGTCCATGAGCTCTTTTAGCCATGAAAGACTGTGTGGGCACCTGGAGAGCCCTGTGTGAATTGAGTGCTGCAGAAGAGGTTTCTGCAGTTGATCCATGATAACATGAGACTCCTGGAGCAAAGGTGCAGCACAAACCTCCCCATCCTGGCTCTGTAAGCCCTTAACTGTAAGACCAAAGTTGGTTTTCCTCCCTGCTTTTTTTTTTTCTTTAAAAGCTTAGATTTAATCTGCTCTTAAGTGGGTGCTCAAATGCAAATGCCAGATCTCTTCCACACTCAGTGTCCCGTAGCAATGACAACATCTGATCTTAGTTTAAAGCTTCCAACGGCAACACGTGCTCTTTGGAAATAGATGCAGCAGCTTGAGGTGTCTCTGCAGGGTTTAGTGTAAGGGCTGTCCTTCAGCCAGAACTACTCCTTACCTCCTTACCAGTGTTTTACATCCCCTGGCCTTGATTTTGCCTTTCACATTCCTGATCTGCTCCACTACCTTCTGATTAAAAGATCCCTGATAATACTATTAGTACAGATTAACCCTGCTTTTGGGTAAACGTAAGTCTCTTGAATTTCATGAGGAGTAACCCAGCTTGATTCTATTAAGATAAGGAAACAAACTTATGATCTGGGACAATTTGCATTCTATTTCTTTTTCTGTCTGCACTTGCCTGGTAAATTGAGATTTGTAAATGGAGCACCCCAAAATACTGTGTATAGGACTTGCAAAAAAAACCAAACCAGTGTTTCCAAACTAAGGGGTACTTGGCTAAAATTTCCTTAAAGAAGATTCCAGCATTCAGAGAACTACACATTCCAAATTTAGTGAAGCCTCAGATGCAGAGGTGCATCAGGATGCACACCCTTCCCACTGAATTCCCATGTGAAAGGGGGAAATATTGTAAGCATTGGAGCTGGTTCACACCTCAGAGACTGTGAAGTTTAACTTGTATTAGTGCTTTGTAGTGGACGTGTTAGTCCTCATGGTGCGATTTGTCATGTGGTTTGACAGTTCTCGGATTTGCAGATGGTTTTATCAGGTTTTTATAGGTAACAAAGCCTGTGGTAAGTTACTCACTCTGTGTATGTGATTCGTAAATTTTTGCAGCATGGTTACTTTGTGGCGATGCTTTCAGTAAGTGATGCAATTAATGCATCACTGCATGTAATTGAACACATAGAAAGAAACGAGAGAGTCCACTTTATAAAATGTGTCTGTAAAATTCAAGCAGTGTTCCTCTTCTAATATATTTTTCTTCTGTTTGCAGGGAAGATCACACGCACATAGAAATTGTCCGAAAGGGACATTGCTGATATGACAGATGACCACTTCTCAAGCAAATAAGAGGGTCACAGACAATCCAAATGGAACCAATGCCTTAAGTGTACCTTCTGTGTAGCCTGTCTTAATAAACAAGCCTGCATATTTTAAGTATGTTTACTGTATTAAAACCGGTGGCTGTAAACATATCCATAGTACAGTTATAACCTGAACCCTGATTTATTTTCTTACTGAAGATGGATCATAAGAAAGAGATATCCTGACTCTGTACCAGTAGGTCAGTTGTCCAGAGAAGGGATTGAGTGCACCAAGGAAGGAAGTGAATGGGCACCATTCCCACAGTCCCGCTGGGATCGAGGAGGCCCCAGCATCTCTGTCAAAGGCCCCAGGCTCTGTCAAAGGTGATCTTTGGTTCTGGGATATTCTGAGCCCACAGGTGCCAGCGACCCCTGGAGAGCCACTGGAGGCGTTTCCTGTGGCTACCAAACTGGTGATGGCGACCTGACACGTGCCAAGCCTCTGCCCTTGGCTCCCTACCTGCAGGTCCTGCTGGTGGGGGGCAGGGACCTGGGCACCCTCTGCTCTTGCTGCAAGTAGGGGCTGTTTTGGAATGCTGGAGGCATGGGCAGGGGGCATGCACTGCCTTCCAGGTCCCCATCCCTTTGGGCTCTGCTCCCTGGGGCTGTGATGTCCCTGGCCTAGCTGGCACCCAAGAGCCACTTCCTGTGGCAAACATCAGAGCAAAATTGGAAAGCTCAAGACTCCTGTGAAGGGGTGCACTCCAGAGTGGCTCTGGTGGGCCTTCCCAGAGGGAAGGTGTGCAAGGTGTGCAAGAACTGGGGTTTGGTCCTTTCCTTGTACTTGTGATGGATATGGGCACATATCTTCGGTTTGTTCTTTCTGTTCCACTGAACAAATGTTTTTTGCATGTTGATTGAAATTAACTGTGATTGGTTTGTCCTACGTGCTTGGTAATACACAGGTGGCTTCTACCTTTGATCTCAGCCCAGCAGCACCTGCTCTCCCCCTGGCCCAGACAATGGCTTTGTCAGGCTTTGCTGGGCAGCAGCAGTGCAGGCAGAGATGTACAGCACATTTCATGCCTGAGGAACATTCTCAGGTCAGTGACTTTGGGTTTGAAAAACAATAATGTTTTTTGCCTTACAGTTCCTTTAAAGGGTCATAACTATCCTTACCTTCCAATACATGCCTGCTTTCATTTTCTTTGAGCAAAGACAAATCACTGATGGAGGAATGTCATGTGTGGCACAACTGGAGGGCTGGAAGCAGAAAAAAAAACCCCCAAAAAACCCCAGAAAAGCAGTAGTGTACCCCTGTTGGGTGTTTATGAAGCTTTATAGCTCAAAAAGATGGTGAATTTCACTATGATGGGTTTAATTTTTTTAAGTTAAAACTTACATTACACTTAGGACCATGTTGAGAGCATTATCCAAACACTTCTTGAACTCAGTCTTGGTGCTTCCTGGGAAGCCTGTTTCAGTGCCCAGCTGCCCTCTGTGTGAAGAACCTTCTCCTAACATCCAACCTAAACCTCCCCTGAAACAGCTTCACAACATAACTTATAATAATATTAACATAATAATATCAGATTCACAGCATAATTCATAATACAGTGTCATAGAAGGCTGTTACTGTAATCTTTAGACATCAACAACCTTAATGCAAGCATTCCCATTAGCTTATTACATGTGTGTAGGCTAACAAGGAGTAATGCTAGCTGAATGGCATGGTTGTGAATCAAGAAAGGATCTCTTTTCTGTCTGAGCTCAGGAGGTTGAACAATATTTTGATTGATTAGAATTTTATTATATTTTCTAGCTTCACAGGATCAGCACAGTCCTGATCTCACTGGGAGGAGAATGTGCAGCCATCCATATAGATCAAAGGAAGGTCAGAAGTTGTCTTACTGCCTCTTGCTAATGAAATGTGGGGATGAATGGCTTTTTTTCCCTGGTTGAGTTACAAGAAGAGCTTTTTTTAACTGATTAAATTCCCAACTCTTCCTCCTGTGGAATTTTAATAGTTTTTAAATTTGTCCAGGAAACATGTTTCTAAAAGTTCCCTGAACTCCACGTACTGTTGCCCAGCAGGCACAGTTTGTGTGTTTTCTGGGACAGCTGGGCTCCAGCTCCCAGCTTAGCTGTGGGTAGTTTGGAAGTGCTCAGCCCCTTGCTTCAGGCACCCTTTGAAGGGTATGCAGGCTTTCTCCACCAGAGGTGGACCTGCTTAGTAACACTGGTATGTAGAGGAAAAGAGAAGTCTCTCCTGGGTGACACAGGACCATGAGCAAGAGCAGAAAGGAAAGCCATGTCTGAATCCTGTGGGAGACAGTCAGTACGAAGAGCTTGGATTTGTGGATTTCCAGCTTGCTCTCTAGGCGGCAGCATTTGTTTTCTTTTAAAGTTCATTTTGTGTTCTCAGTAGGGGTGTAGGAAAGGCTTTTGATTCATCATTATCGTTTGAATGCATAAACATTCTGTTAGGAGCCGTTTGTTTTCAACTGTATTATTATTAGTGTCAGTGATAACACCATCAATCTCATTTACTTGGCAAAGTTAACTTGCTTTTTCCTGATCATTGAATCCACATATGGTTTTTTGGAGGACACTCCATGGTACACAATTTGGTAGAAACGTTATTCTGTGGGCAGATGACTCACAGATGAAGCTGTGGCATTCATTGCCATGTGTAGGATTGCACTGGCTTCTATCTTAGCTTTGTGATTTTCGAGCTGGTCACGTAGCAACTGCTTCATTTTCTAAACTCTAAGTATCTATAGAAGTAGTGTAGGTTTCTGGAGAATTCTTAGCTAGATGACCTCAGAAAAAAAACCCAGCTTTTCTCTGTGAAAGTGCCTCATCTTTACATTGAGGAAAAAATTAACCCTTTTAAGTGCTTCTTCAGTCAACTGGTAAGAAATTATGCAAGAACCTGGTACATGTGTTTAATTTTACCTTTTAAACAGTTCTGAATATTACTTCCTTAAGGATATCCTTTTAAAAGTCATCAGAAGAGGAAAAGGAGGTTTTTAACTCTGAAAAGAAAACTGTTTGGGCTCATGAAGAGGGAAAAAAACATTTGTTGTCCCCTGACAAACATTGCCTTTAGACTTTGCCATGCACCAGTAAGGCAAAGAAACACATATACGAAATAATGGGCTAGAATAGGGATCTTGTATGCATGCAAAAATTTTTTTAAATACCAGCAAAAATTTATTTCCCATCAGGGATAATAGAACAGGAACACGTAGAGGTTTTAGGAACAACATTCTTCAAGATGTTCACAATTCTGCTGCTCACAATCCTAAGCCATCTGATCTAGAGGGCCCTGCTTGGAGCAGGAGGTTGGACTAGAGAATTGAGAGGTCATTTCCACCTCACTTATTCTGCAGTTTGCCATAGCAACAGGCTGGTGCATTTGCAACCAGGACCTGTGCTGCCCAAAGTCAGGTGTTATCAGAACCACCAGAACCACCCTGACAGGTCTGACTACTTCTGAGAAAGCACCTCAGTTATCTGGAGTGCTGTGTGTAGGTGCACAGCAGAAAAATGCCTCTGAGCCTTCTGCCTAACTTCCCATCTCTTGCATTCAATTTCCTTGGGTGAAAACATAATGAAGTGAGTGTTTAGGGTCAAGAGTCTGCCATTAGGGAGTGATAAGAGTACTTTATTCAGAAGAGATAAAACACTTTCAGAGTCTCAAGAAAGCCCCCAGGTCTTCAGAAATGCCAGGACTGAAAAACATCTGGCAGAGACCAGCAGGCTGTGAGCAGCTACCCACCAGGTGTCCCTACTCCCAGGCCACCAACATTTCCAGTGCAACAGCAGGCTGGGCACAGAGAGCAGAGCTGGCTCCTTGGGTATTTTATTTTCCCCATGGCTCATATTTGCCATGGTCAGGCACACAAGTCAGCAAATCCATTTCTATGCACAGAGCAGGTGAATGGGCAGCAGAGGTTAGAATTAGTATCTTGCTAAAAAGATATTTGCTAAGTGAAGTATATTTCAAGAGAAGCAGGCTCTGGAAACCCCTGACAGTCTGTTCCAGTGTTCCCTTGCCATGCAGACAGGCCTGTGCTGGACAGCAGGAGTAGCTCAGGGCACACAGCTCTCCAGTGGGCTCTCTGAGCTCAGCCCTGCTGTGCCCACCCCACTGATCAGGGCTTTCTGCAGCCACGCCAGAGACCTGAGAAACAGGAGACATGGCCCTACATAAAGCCCTCCCTGGAGAAGATCTTACTAGGCCTAGGATGAGAAACAGCCTTTGAGGAAGGGAGAAAAACCCACCCAGAGAAGCCAGACAGACTGGCTGTGTGTAGCCAGCCAAGAGACGGGCACATAGACACTTGGAGCAACATGAGAGCAATCCCACACCAGTGCCAGAAGCCTTCCTCTGCTTCAAACAGCCTCAGATTGGCAGTGAGCCTCCAGAACCTGCCCTCACTGCTGATGGGAACTGGCCCCCCAGCCTTGGGTGTCCCCCAAACCACCTCCCTCCAGCAGGACAAGGTGCTAAGAGACGTGCTGTGACAAGAGTGTGACTTCCCTAAGCAGAGGTGCAGGTACGGCTTCGTTAGCTCAGGTTTCCTAGGCTGTTTGTGCTTGTTTGAGCCTGCTGGGCTCTCCCATGGGTTGAGCACTCTCCAGCTGCTTGCCTGTGCAGCACTGCACCCTGCTCCCATACTCCTTCCCTGGAAAGCACCCCCATCCACCAGCCCAGTCACCATACCCTGAGAGATATGGCAAGGGCACCCTCCTCCACCCTGGAGCCTCTCTGCCAGGCACACTAGATACAACCAACCCACTGGGTGCCTGATTCTCCAGAGCTGGAGCAGGGGGAGATCCCAGGAGCAGGGGATGTCCCACTGAGGGTGACCTGCTCCCTGGAGTGATGAGGCTGTCAGAGCAATGAGGAAGGCATCTGTGAGTGCCTCTGTTGTGCTCGCTCACTTGTCCCCATGGCCAGCTGGGTAGGGCAGACTGTGGTCAGATAGCATCTCTTGTCAGTGCCAGCTTCCCAGGAGCCCTCTTTAGCAACCAGGTTGTTAAAGGGAATAAAATTTTTAAAGTTAATTGCTTAGGGCCATTGAAGCCACTCCCTGACACCCAGCAGGTAGAGCAGAGTCTCCATTACGTTCCTTCCCTGTTCATTGTCACTCTGCAAGTCATTCTAGTTGTCTGCCAGTGTCACAGGGCACCACAGGTGCCACAGGGGCTGTGGTGTGTGTCACACAGAGATGACCCATCCTGCTCATCTCCTGTGGCAATGCCCCAGCAGCTGGTGGCACCAGAGCCACCCCTCCACAGGTGCCTGCCCAAACTGGTCCAACAGAAACCACGGGCTGCCAGCTGCATGGCACTGCTGCCATGAGCTGGGCATAAGGGCCAGGCACCTCTGGGCTCCCTGGCATGGGACAGCACAGGAAAAACGTGGTCCTTGTCCCTCACGGTGAAGGCTGAGGAAAGTCATGGGATGGTCAGCACCCGTGCTCGCCCTGCTGAGACCCTTGAAGTAGGTCTTCAGGATAGCATTCCTGCTGCAACTGAGAAGGCCATGTTGGTGGCAGGCAAGTGTTTGGACAGAGCTCATCCCTGCTCTTAGGAGGGATAAAGTCCCTTCATTGACCTTGAAGTATCTGACTTGAAGTATTTGATCACTGGAGTATTTGAGTCAGGACCTCCAAAACCAGGGAGCTTCAGCCTAGAGATTCAGAACAGAACAGATTTCAGCAGACATTTTCCAGCCCCCCACCTCCCTGACTTGCTCCCTAGAAAATGCACAGCCATCCAAGTCTGTGGAAGAGCACTGTCTCCCCTGCACATACCCCTGGCACTCCCAGGGTAGAGAGGGGATCTGCAGGTCTACTCTGTCCTCCCTCCCTGCCTCTCACCAGTGCAGGAGCCCGTGTTTTCCTGGGCTGGGCATGGCTGCAGCTCCCACATGTGACGATGCCCTGCTGGCTGTCTCTGCGTGCTGCAGCACGTTCTGCCTACAAGCTATGGCAGCGCTGCTGAAAATCCTCCCGGCAAGGAACTGCACGTATCAACTCCCGGTTTAGTCACTTCAAAACCATCTGGTTAGTAAGAGTGAGAGTAGGGAGGAAGGCTGTACCCCAGGCAGAGATTGCACATGGAAATACCAATGAGATGACACTGTTCTCTGAGAAGTACTG
The DNA here is from genome assembly GCA_013398275.1 of Promerops cafer. NCBI lineage: Eukaryota > Metazoa > Chordata > Aves > Passeriformes > Nectariniidae > Promerops > Promerops cafer. The sequence goes on from VZSE01008494.1 coordinate 328,477, forward strand.
GAACAACGGGAGGAATAATAAAACACTGCAATTTCCATCCACACAACTGTATCCCACGGACAAAGTAAAGGCAGGGATCTTATTGGAAGTCACATCTGATTAGTATCTGTCTGGCCTGGATCTGTTCTGCTGCTGAGGAGAGACAGGCTGAACCCTGCCCACTAAAAACAAAGGAAAATGCATGAAGGAGAGAGCAGAAAGGGCAGTCGCTGAGCTCAGGCCAGCAGCTCTGCTCCAGCAGCAGGAGCCACCTGTGCCCACCTCCTCTTCCCCCTGCCCAGGGCACGGTCTGGGTAAGCACGGTGTGCTGCTGGCTCTTGGGGTGCAACCAGTGTTGTTGCTCTCCTAGGGAAAAACTTAACCAAAAGAACAATGACTCAGTCAAGTTCTTGTGTGTTGGGATGTCCAGCAAAGGCAATTGCCAGCTGCACCCTGAAGAACAGCCAATCTCTTATGCTGTTATGGGGCAAGTGGGCTATGGAGGTAGAAGTCTCAGCTGGTTAGCTGCAAGAGTTGTCCTGTGAGTCAGTACTGGCTAGTTAGAAAATTCAGTACTGAGTTAGAAAACTCTTCTATAACTGAATGGAAGCTAAAATAGTCTGTAAAACCTTGTTTCCAGCCACTTTTTTTTTTTTTTTTTTTTTTTTTTTTTGGATTAGCAGCCAGAAAAACCCAGCACATCAGGAAAAAAAAACCCACTGGTAAACAAAACAGAAGATGGCTTTTGAAGTTTTGCTTTGCATTGGGGTGTTCAGAGGGAGAAAGGAAGCTTTTGCACTCTCTCTGACACTTGGGTTGGGGTGGAGTCTGGAAAGCACATATTTTTAATTCACCTACTCAGAAAAAGGAAAAAAATCTGCTTAATCCCCAGACAAGGGGTGCTGGTGCTAAGCCTTGTTTTCAGGAAAGAAAACATGGTAACATTCAAGAGAGACACATGCATGAAAAGGAGGCAATATGAACAAGTCAGAAAAGGTATGTTATATCCCATTCTATCCTGATGGCTTGACAAGTTGCTTCCCCCCCTCTTCTTCCCATGTTTTTTCCCATTCTGTCTCCATGCAGTGTTAAAAGGACAACAACTGGGCCTGGATGGGCATGAGCTGTGTGTCGAATGCCCACCCCACCTCTCCCCCAAAAGTGACTTCAGCCAATATCTTGCCATGGAGCAACATGGATGATATTCCAGCCTCTGCAAGAGGGGTCCAGAGGAGTGGGGTGCTGAATGCAGGCTGCAGCTGCCAACCCCTCCCTGCAAAGCCACAGTATTATGCAAAAATGTCAAATGCACATCACAACAGCTGTACTTCTCAACAGGAAAGGGCCTGGATGCACCCTTAATTTTGTTTCTATTTAATTCTGCTGACAAAGGACATCCTCTGGGGACAGGATCTCTTCATATCAGGTGAGGCACGAATTCCAGCAGACTTCGACCCTCTCCCAGGAGGAGAAATGGGAGCTAAAAGGTTTCAGAAAAGGTCAGAAAAGCATTAACATGTGTCAGCCAGATGCGAACAGATTTGTGACATGACTTTCACACTGTCACTGCAGGACTCCCAGCACCTCTGAAACCATTTCAATGGGGTGCCTCAGCCTGAAACACGTCACTGCCAGTCCTCCCAGTGCAAGTCTGGGCTGGGTTCACAGGCTAAGAGCAAAGGGTTTTTCCACATTAAAGGTTTTCTCTCCACTGACAGTAATAAACAAGGGAAGAGAGGAGCCTATCCTGTTCCTGCGGGCCAGGTTACTCACATTTTGCAACGCTTGGGGCACATGCACGAAAGGAAAAAAAAGACAGCATACAAACACAGGAAAATCTTTCTGGACCAAAATACTTTCCCATCTGTCCTGTCACCAAGGCTGGCCAAGAGCAGATGCCAGAGCAGAGCACAGCCATGGGGCAGATAAGTAGCAATACCCCTGAGAGCTCCCCCAAGGACAAGTCAGTATGCAGTTCGGGACCTCTGCTTGGACTTTCCCACACTGGGGTTGAAATCCAAGGCTAAGTCCTGCTGCAGGAGTCTGCTCCAGCCTCCTTGAATGCATCCTGATTCCCCCAGCCAGGGCTCCTGGAGCCATCCCCCTGGACACATCGTCCAGTCTCCTTGTGCGCGCCCATTGCTACCCGTGCTCCTGTTGCTTAGCACCAGTGATAAACAGGACATATTCCTTTGGCCAGGTGCCTGCCCAAGGCATGCAGGATCAAGTCTTCTCTCAAAAACCTCTCTGGCAGCCACTGAACAGCACCATTTGTTTTATCAGGCAGTGAAGCTATCCCCTGGTTTTGCTTGATCAATGTCATCCTGCTAGGAAAACTGGCACAGGTCTGCCTGTCCTTTGGCACAGATCTCTTTGCAATCCCCTTGCCTTGGCCTTACAAGACCTCTTCAGGACGGTCTTGGCTCACTGCTAAACATATGGCAGGTTTCTTGCCTTTGTTTGTCCAGCCACTTCTCCCCAGGGTCAGGGCTCCCTGCCTCTGGCTCCAGCCAGCTCCATAGCTTTTGCATTCTGTGCCAGTTTGAGTTTTGCTCTGGCAGATAATCTCAGGCACTGCAAGCCGTACTCAATTTTTCATGAACCCTTTCTTCAGCCTCTCTGATTTTCCAGCATCCCCTTCCAGCCGTCTGTAAACTGAGAGAAAAATCCGCCCCTCCCCACTGCACTCCACCCCACAGGATGCCTCTTTTCAAGCTGCTGTCTAATGCTTCCAGACCACCCCACTGGGAACTGCAGGCTCCTGGGCACTTTAATCGAGGAGAGGTCTTTGGCAGAGGAGGACGCCCTGCTCTCCTCCCCATCCCCAGCCATGCTGCGCCTCTGAGGGCACTTGGGCTGCAGCAGCAGGACGGATCCAGGACCCAGTCCTGCCCTTATACCCAGCCTGGTGGGATCACAGGGCTGACTAAAGTGACAGCAGACTCAGGAATGTTAAACCTGGACACATCATTTGCAAGACACTAAAGCGAGATGAGAATCCAGCCCCGCACAGCGCTCCATCAGCAAAGGCGGGAGCGGGGTTCCTTACGGCGGCGCAGCGGGATGCAGCCCGGCCGGGAGGGACGGGCGGGCTCGGCTGCAGCTCCGCTGCACGAGGCGCAGTTTCCGCCGCACCCCGCCTGCACCTTTCCTGTACCCCCGCAGGAAGCAGCCCCGGCCGGGACCGCGTCCTGGGGCCCCGAGCGTGGCGGGACGCGCCCCGACGGCTGCCGGGCCACCGAGAGCCCGCGGCGCGGAGGGAGCCCTGCCAAAGGGAGCGGGTGCCAAACGTGAATTACCAGCCCAGAGAGTGGCTGTGGATCCCGGGAACTCCTGTGATTTGCGGCAGGTTTTTCAGGTCCCCGCCTGTCAAACACACACGCAGATACTTAAGCAGTCACCCAAGGACCTGCGGGGTTCTTGTTTTACGCACTTCTGGTCCCTGCCAGCTCCAGGTAAGCACAGGCTTTGAGCTGCGGGTGCTGGGGTGGGTTTGCAGTTGGGGATGGGGGGGATGGAGGGAGAAGCTGCTCTCTGAGTGCTGATGCTGAGGAGGTCGGAGCTGCACCCAGCAGGGCAGGAAGGCTCATGCCCGGGGCAGGCAGAAGGGCACCCAGGCAGGAGAGACCCCAGGCAGGGGCCAACACGGAGTCCTGCCTCTGCTGCAGCAGCTGCTGTGCTCCTGTTTGCTTTGTTCCCATCCGATATTATCATCTAAAAGACTGGATGGGTAGTTTACAGGATGCATGACAGGTGTTTTTTCCTTATTTATGGCAGGGCCCGGTTTATTTTTAAAGCCTCTGTCCCACCTTATCCTGTGCGCCATGCTGGCTGATATTATCCACAGCCACCCCACAGCAGGAGGACGAGCAAAGCTCAGGACAGGATATGGCTCTGCAGCAGAGCAAGGGAGGGTAAAAGGGCTCGTTTGCATTGAGAACTGCTATTTTGACCCCTGCAGTGGCAGGAAATAGCTGCAAGCTAAAACCAGATGCAGATGCTTCCAGTCGCATCCCGACCCTGACAGTGGGAGCACTGGGAAAGGGGTCAAAAAGCCCAGCAGAGGCTATGGAGCCCCATCGGCTTGGCAGGAGCTACTGCTCAGAGAGATTTCTGGGTGCTTTGGGTGCAGTAAATCGTTAAAAAGCTGCACAGCCAGCCAGCTATTGTGACTACTGTTCAAAAAAGCAAAGCTGAGCAAACAGAGATCATGTATTTTCTGGAAAAGTGGCAGATTTCTGCCAGGATAGTAAATGCTAACTGCACTAGCAGTGCTGGACAGGCATGCTGGGAGACAGAAAGATGTCCTCTCCCATTTCAGGCCAGAGCTAGGAATCCTGCTAGTAACCCCAGGGTGTTTCTGGGGAGCTGGGTGCAACCACAGGACATGAGCAGAATACTATATATTTATAATAAGACTTTCTCTTGCTGCAGCTCGTGTCCATCAGCCATTACCTTTTGTCTGCTCACTCCAAAATGGCCCTGGAGGTGCATTTTAATGCCCTATCAGCCACACTAAGAGCACCAAGTGCTGTCATGTACATAGCAATGCTGGCCGCAGCTGCCCACGGCCCAGGCAACTGCTGATCCACTTGCAAGCTTCTGCTCTCACATTGCTCTACCTAAAACCAAGACAGTCAGAGCCAAGAGTGAATTCCCCAGGGACCTTTAGCTTGACACTCAGAACAGAGCAGGTGTGGTGGTTTCCCTGTGACAGTGCATCTGGCATTGTCATTTCTGCCTGGGTGAATAAACCCCAGCTGAATGACAACTGCAGCCCCAGCAGCCCTTCTGAATGGCTAACATTCTTCGCACTGAAAAAGCCAATTTTTTTCAATGTTGTCAAAAATTTAGGAGGAAAAAAGCAGTGAGAAGTGGTGCTTTTCAGCAGCTAAGCCAAACAGCTGTGAGTCTCCATATTTCTACCAGGCTTAAAGAAATGTGAGACAATCACTTTTCCTGTACAGGAGAGAGATGTTGGACAGCCTGAAGGCCAGGCTTAAATGAGGCTCCATTTAAGTAGTGGGCAGGTGATTAGTGGTCTCAATAGGGCCAGTCAGGGCATTTAGGCACTCCTGGTGCCCTCAAGTCATGTCATATACCCCCAATTTTTAGCACCCAGGAGGTGCCAAGTGCTAGAGGCCACATGCTGCACAGGGGTCACATGGCTCCTGAAAGCCTCCAGGACATAGTGGAGTGATGTGGGGAGATCTGCAGAGCCCTCCAGGAGCCCCAGGGTTTCTGCCTTTTCCTGAAACCCATCTCACAACCTTGAGAGGTAAAAACTGTTCTCCTTCCAGAGCAGGGTAGAGGGGACACAAAGAAAAGCCATCAGGCATCACATCCCACATGCTGGGGCACCCTGAGCTGCCAGCAGGTAGAAGATACTGTGTCCTACGGGGAAACACCTCAGGAACCTGCAGATAATGAGAAGCAGAAATAGCTGTGCAGGTGAAACATGAAAGGTGAAGCATGTGTTCCCTATGCAAATCCATGCACACACATCAATGCACATTAATGCGGCAGGCTGCGAACAATGATTTATGAACTGCCAAGGCATGTTGCTGCTGGTGGCCCAGGCTAGATGCATGATCTGGAGGTGATGAGGATCCTTTTGTGGCTGGGCTTTCTACGAGAAGGGCAGGTGGCTCAGTGGTGTGCTGAAAAAAGGAGAGGCAGGACTTGTGGCCTGAGCTTGGCCTCATCTGCATTTTGACCTCATGGGGAGCCTGGCAGCCACAGTGCTGGAGAGCAGCACCTCAAGTCCAGGGGACTTCTACCCTTGCATCTTTTCCAGAAGCCTACGAACATCTAAGGTAGGTGAGCAGCATTCAGCAGACTCCTAGTACCTCACATGAATGAGGAACTGAATTATGACTGCCCCCTTCCCATATGGATGCCTCTGAACTGAGCTGACCCCAGGAAAACCCAGGCAGCTGCAATGCTCCGCAGACAAGGCCAGTTTGACTTGCAGTACCTGGGGTCAGAGATGGTCTCTCCTCAGTCCACCCAGGGCTGGTGGGTGATACTGCCTATACTGTCTACCAGCACCCCATTGCTCAGGGGTGCTCCCATGTTACGCAACCACTGTGTTACAATCGGTATTTACCAAGTGACTCAAGCAGAGTGGGCTGTTTCACAACCAGCCCTGGTCTATTTATAAGCCCCTACTCAAATGCCAAAGGATTCTTTTATTAGTCAAAGCACTTTCTGCAGAGGAGGCTCAGGGGGATCTTTGCTTTATGAGGTAAAGTTCAAAGAAGAGGATCTCTCCAGCCTCTCACTGTGCCTGGGTCTTTGCAAGCTGCAAGACAGTTTTGAAGCTGAGCTCCATCCTAGCAGTTCTGTCAGCAAGTGAAAGCCCTGGGGCATTCAATACCCCAGGGTACTTAAATGTGAGTTATCAGTCAACCAAGAAAGCAGTTGGGTTTCAACCTATGCAGTAGGAGTGCAGCATGATGGATGTTCCAGGATTCCACCCCAGAGCCAAAGGGAAGGAGAAGCTGGACTGCAATGTGGAGGCAGGGCAGGTCTGCAGCAGATGGCCCACAGGAGTCCCAAGAAGGGCCAAGGGCTCCTGGCAGCACTGGACAGCCAGCAACACCAACCAGCCAACCTGACAGAGATGGCCAGGCAACAGGGACAGCAGGAGAGCAGATCAAGAAAGGCCACATTTTTGCAACCAGCTCCTCCCCTGCCAATACCCCACAGCCTGGTTTCAAAAACACCACAGTGATTCAGCATCAAGGGACTTGTGCATGCTGTGTGGGGGCAGTGCCTCGTGTTTTAGCTGTCTGAACTAGCAAGCTCGAGCCTCTGCCATGTGAAAGCAAACCTGGAGCCCAGCAGAAGACAGGTGTGGGACTTAGCCAAAATGCACTTGTTTTGCTTGTTCTTTTGGGCCAAATCTTCCAGAGATTATGCAAAGCACAAGTGGGACAAATGTTACTCTGAAGGAAAATGTGGTCTTCTTGGTGCTGCCATTGCTGGGAGCACCTAGGACTGACCACAGTCAGAGGCAGCAAGTGCTTGAGCAACAGACATACATTAGGTACAGTCCTCAAGGATTTGAACACTTACACACTAAACCCCACCCAGTTCAGTGATGCTCAGGAACAATAGGACTAACTGTTTATGCCCACATCTGGTAACATTAAATATTACTGAAAACAATGCAGATCACCTTCTCATGGCCAGCATTGTGTGATGTCTAGCCACACGGCTAAGAGAAGCACCAGGATGCTGATCCTGAGGAGGGGAAATAGGGTGGTTTCTGGGTCGAAGACCATGCTCCCAGAAGATCTTGTATGCTCTGTTTTATCATTCCTTTGCACAAACTTACCTGATCACTGGGAAGTAGGGGGAAAAAAAAAACCCAACAGCCCACTAGGTTAGATGTCAGATATTGTCCCTTCACCCAGAGGATAAAAAATGTTTTTAAACTAGTGTCTTTAAGTTAACCCCCTGAACATGCCCATTGCTGTGACATCACTCCTAAGTGACGCCCAGGCCTAAATACGGCTGTAAACAGGAATCGTTCCCATGGGAGTCACACTGGCTATAAATACAGCACCAGGGGAGTGCTGAGCAGCCTGCAGCTTCCTGCCAGCTGAGGATGGTGAGACAGCTCAGCGCTGGGCACTGCTGGCTGTGGTTGCTGCAGTGAGGAAACCGAGACAGGAGTTGCTGGGGGGCTGGCGCTCCCAGCTGAGCTCCCTGGCATGTCTTTGGGAAGGGAGTTGAGCCCTGCTGCAGCCAGAGGCCACAGCCAGGGCTGGGTGGGGGAGGTTGGTGGGGACACAGATGGCAAATCTGGGGCTCAGCAAGTGTGGCCCCACTGGCCACCCAGCTTGAGTAATGACACCAGCCCCCCTCCGCAGTGCCTGGCCCCATAGCCCTGCCCTAGGAGGAGATGGCCATGGAAAAGCCAGTGATTCCCACTGAGGAGCAGCTGGAGATCCTAGAGTACCACTTCAGCAAGGTGAATAAGCATCCTGACTCCACCACACTGTGCCTCATCGCTGCTGAGACCGGGCTCTCCGAGGAGCAGACTCTGGTGAGTGTATGTCCCTCATCCCGCCCCTGGCACCAGCCCCGCTCCCCCTGCATGCCTGTGCCCCACATCTCCTGCCTGTCCTGGTCTCTATCATACACCTGCACCCGTCTGCCCTTCAGACCGCACCCCCTACCCTTCTCGTGCTCCCCCCACACCGCCTGCACTCCTCTGTGCCCCATGTGCTCCCTGCCTGCACTCCCTGCACCACCATGCACCCTGCACTCTCCTCACTGCACCCACAAGTCTCCTCTGCACCCCTGCAACCCCCAGCACACCCCTAACTGCACCCACAGAGCTCTAATGCAACACAGCACCTCCCTGTACCCCACATCCTTCCTGCACTCCACGTGTTTCTGCTCCTGAATATACAACCCGTGCATGCTGTTCTTCCAAACCATTTCTGATAGTCTTGGATGCAAAAACTACTGCTGGTTTTAAGGTCTGAAGAAACTACTGCCATTTTAAAACAGATAGAGGATAGACGCAATTCCTGCAGGATGTGCTGTGGGACATGCTCAGGCTGTGCCTCCTCCGCCTCAGTGTCCCTAAGCCCCGAGGTCAGGCAAGTCTGTCAGCCTCTCCAGGAGACACAGCCTCTCCAAAAACCCCTCCACAGGGAGGGGCTGCCACTGCCTGGGAATTCCACCAAGCCCTGTGCTCCATTTGGCTACCTGCGGGGTACCGTGGGCTTCAGAAGCAAACGGCTTCTTCCCAGTTCCTTCAGGTGGCAGTGCAGCTCATTGTGATGCAGGTGTTTACTAGACCCACAGCAGCATTTATGGGTATAGAAAAGAAATCCAACCCACTGGAAAGTTAGCAGCAGTTTGTAGAGAGCTGCCAAGCTTGGCTCTCCCTCAGCAAAGCCAAAAGGGGTATAAAAGCTGAGCTGGCTGGCAATGTCAGCATTTAGCCTGTCCCAGGGAAAGATGCTGGAACAGCATCCATTGCACTGATAGTCCTCAGCTGGAGTGGGCAGTGCTTTGGTGACAGGCAGGTATCAATCACTGCTTGTTTGAAGCAGCAACAGGCAGTACCCCTAAAATACCTTTTTCTCCATAGAAATGGCACTGTTCCTTTTTTTTTTTTTTCCCTACAGCAACTTGTAAACACAGGCCATATAAACCCAGGGTACCTCTGTAGATGTTAAAATCTCCCCTGACAGCTATCTTTTTCCACTAATCTAGAGTGCTCCTAGAGATCTGGAGATGAAAGTCATGTTAGGGACAGGATGAAGACTGGGGTGGTGAGCTGCAAAGTCCCTGCATTGCATAGGACACAGGGAATCATCGCACCTGACATCTGGAGTGCTTTATCATCTAGAAATAGCAGCCATTTTAATAAAAAGTTCAGTAACAATGAGAGGCAAAGAGGAGATGATGGTTTAGGACAGGAAGTGAAATTTTTGAGGGGAGGCTAGGCTGTCAATCATATGACTGGATGTGGTCAAAGGCAGTATGAGTGTGAGAGAGCATTGTGGTTTTATCATTACGGACCATAATAGCTTCAAAAATAACCATGAACAAATATAGCAACAAAATGAGCTGCAACAAAAGGAATCACAGGCACATTGCCAAACAAAAGGCTGAGCTGTGCTTCCGGCAAATGAGTAGTATTTCTTTTCTTCCTTTTCTTCTTAGGTAGTGTAGCTTTAACCAGATACATTTTATCTAATATTTTAAATTGTGGCTGTCTTGAAGTGGCAGCAGCAGCTCTTGGAATGGGCTTCCAGATGCTAAGTTACAACAGAAATAGTCTGTTAACCTAAGTAACCTAAGTTACTGCTAACATAGATGTGCATATTGCCTGAACACTATGACTATTTTTAAACAATTTTAAAAATAGATTTGTTCTTAAATTTGTTGAGAGCCAATGTGCTGTACTTCTCATGCTTTCTGAAACAGGTGAGCTTTTGATTCTTGTCAGTTTTGGACCTGCAAGTGATTGTTTCACTTCTCCAGTCATTTAAACAGACACCATCCAGCTCCTTAGCCAATCTCTCACTCTGTTTGCAAGAAAAGCCTGGACTCACAGCAATAGAAAAAGGACTCACCCATGCTGTCAAGGTCTGAAGTGAGCTAGAGAAATGAGTTTGAAAGAGGTGCACACGTAGGTTACAAGAGTGTTCGGTCAGGAGCGACCATCCTGGCTGCCTGTACTGCCTGGGAACAGCACCTTGCTACAAGGCAGCAGCACCATGAATTCCCCTCACCTCGTCCCACGTGCTGACATCTGCACCTTTAGCAAAGTTACTTGGAGGCTTTGCTCAGCCCAGTGCACTCTGCTTTGTTCTTTCTCTCCAGAAATGGTTCAAGCAGCGCCTGGCGGAGTGGAGGAAGTCTGAAGGGCTGCCCTCAGAAAGCGGGTCTGTCAGGGACTAGAGGATGCTGCTCCAATCCCCTGGCCTCTTATAGACTACGGTGAAGCTCTTCAGAGTGGGTTTCCTTGGGGTTCTTCTGTTGCAATAGGTTTTGTGATACAAAGTAATACTCTGCTATTTAACATAAATCTTATTTAACATGTACATAACCAGAAAAAAAACATTATATATATATATATATACATATACGTGTGTGTATACAACTTTTGATGGCTGATAACCTATCTAGTGATTCCAACCCATTAACAGCAGCTGCACGAGAAAAGGCAATTTCATGCCCTTGTCCCAGGCTTGCAGAAATTTTGCCATGACATATGTTCAAATATAGTAGGAAGAAATAAAGATTCCTTTTCCTTACAATCCCCAGAGGCAAAGTATGCGTGCTAGCTTTAAGGTATAGATCATCCAGAGAGTAAGGCATCTGGAAAACCAGGTGTGTTGTTCAGGTGACCTGGTTTGGCTCAACATGCCTGAATCAGCTCTGGATACTGGCAAACCAAGTGCCTACACTATAATCAGACCAAGCCAAGCACCCCTTGAATGCCTTTTTTACGTTTCTGTTAAAGGTCACCAAAGAGAGAGAACTTGTGGGTTATTTTGGGTTTTTTCCCAGTGCAGTAATAAAAACTCAATGTTTTTTGATGAGAGGAGCTGTGTTATGTCCCTGCTTGTGCTCCCTGCCCCCATGACAGGAGGCAGACTCCTTCCTCTGGAAGGGCAACATTTCCCCCAGGCAGCCTCAGTGGGCACAGTGGGGTTTTCCCTTTGCCACAGGGACAGCCACGGGTAGCCTCATCTCCTAGGGCACCCGTGGGTCCATTCATGGCAGCCCACACAACCCCCCACACCTCCTAATCCCTGGGGTGGCAGAGGCTGGTGGTGCTGGGGTTCCCCCACAGCATGGGGGTTTTATGGGGAGACCCCAGTCTCCTCTGGCCATTCTCAAGCCTGAGGAATGCAGTTGCACTGGGGCTCTTGCACGAAGTCCAAACTCTCATCCATCCTGGCACAGGACAATGCCTGGTCTAAAAATAACCAGCACCATTTCCCAGTGACCTTACCTTGTTCAAAAGGCTTCAAAAGTCCTCTGCTTAGTGGATTACTGAATCAATTAATGGATCCTCTGATTAATCCTCTTCTGGTTTGTGGTCACCTGCCTCTACTCCTTTGGAAGGAGAATCAGCTTAGCAAAGGGAAGATTAAAATACATTGGCTCTGAAACTGCCATATGCTTTCATTTGTGGCTTTTGTCCCTTACTGGTGAGCATCTCTCTTGCCTCAGTATCTCCAGCCTGTCGCCAGTGGTTGGGCAGTCAGTGCAAAACACACTGACCTTGTAGGAAGCAGATAAAAGCATTCTCCCTTATGTCATGCCCCGCACAGGCTGTGTTGTTCCCCTGCCATCCAGCTGCCAAACTGACTCACCCACACACCTGACTGGAACTCAGAAACTGGTCTGCAGACTCTGGCATCAATACTTGTTTTCTGTTTAGCCTTTGCAACTTGCCTTCTCTCTCACACTGTGGGGAACTCTGCTTTTTTGAGTTAGGCTCCAAAAATCCCAGTGCAGAACTCTCTTATTTTGCCCAGGGTCACACAACTTGAGTATCTGAACCACACAGCTTTAACCCACCTATGTAACTGGATCTGCCTGTTCTCCAGGCACTTGAGAAAACAGGCCCCAAACCAAATCAACATACATTGTAGCCTTTTGTATTTCTACTTCTGTCACAAGCACAAAACTTTTGAGTGTAAGTAAGAAGATGTTTAAACTTTAGCAAAAAATTTTAAACCCTAATTCAGGAGTTGTGTTGCATCAACTTACTGCGCGCTCTAGGATTTGGTTTGCCATACTTCCCTGAGTGAAAGGACAGTTCCTGTGCTGCCTTCCCCCAGCAGTTGTTTCATTACTTTTTAACTATTACAGCAAAACAATCAAGAGAGAAACTCCAGACATAACCTATCCTAGGGAGAGACTCGTCCCACATTAGATCGAATTCTATAATTTTCCCTGATGACTATTCTTAAGGAATGATTATTTTATTTTAACTCCCAGAAAGTGTTCCTGCTGAGTGCTGCCTCTGCACTGTGTTCAAGAAGATTTTCCAGCCACAGCACAGCCCAGAGAGAGTGATGTTCCAAGGGGTGATGTGGGCAGACGGCAGGAGCATTTCTGAAGGAGCTTAGCGCTGAATTGGTCGAGCTAGTTCTTGGATCCGTGGAGAACAAACTGCCTTCATAGCAGTCTCCTTCACTCTGAATGCATCTGGGTTGAGTGCAGTCAGGCCCATACGAGGTCTGGAGGAGAGAGGGTAGGGATGGTCAGTCCTGACTGAAGCAAGGCCAGTGGTCAGCTGCCTGCCAGCTCCCACACCTCCACCTAAGCCTGCCCTTCCCTGTCAAGGGAGGACAAAAGGCATCACACCTCCGCTGCTGTCATCAGGGGAGGGATATCTCTCACAGCCACTACAGCCAGGCATTCCTTCACCCTCTGTGAAACACCCTCCCCAGCACTTCCTGCAGACTGGGCTGAGGTCAGCTGCAACATGCTGGGCAATGTAAGTGTACTACACTCTGCCCTTTGCCAGTTGGTTCCTTTTTACAGTGGAATTAATAAGAAGTCCCAACCATAATTCTGCTGGAATTAGAAAGTTCCTGTTTCTTCTCTTTTGACTCTCCTTCGACCTCAAAAGGGCTTTTTAAACCGCAGTCCATGTAGCATTAACACATCCAGACATATAAAATCCATGCATTTTGGAAGTGAAAGAGCATTTCCTCATCTTGGCCTAATCTCTCTGGCCAAACATAAATGAACAAGGTGCCATGAGCCACACAAAATGGGCTGGCAGCTGATCATTTCCCCAGGACAGGGAAGCAGTACCTACCTTGCGCTAGGCTGGGCCAGCTCCACAATCCTTGGTGTAGCCACTGCACGCTTGGCAGCCTCTGTCACGGGCCACTCAGGATCCCGCGGGGGCAAGAAGTTAGCATGGAGTTGTTTTGGCTTCGACAGCTCAATGGTCCGAGGGCTCGCAACTGCCTTCAGAGATGACCTGGAAACCTGTGGAAGAATGGGGAGCAAGGTCCTTAGAGATGCTCCTGGCATTCAAGGGTGCTCAGCCTGCAACCAACTCAGTGTTACCAGGTTCAGTCACTGACCACACACAGATGGGACACAATCATGTCCTCAGCTGTGTTTGGCACCAGGCAAACTGTAGGAGAAATCACTGCCTGGCCCGTCCCACAACCTGCCCTCCAGCCTCCTATTACTCACAGCCCTTTGTCCAACCCACCCCCAGCACTGGAGATCCCAGTTAGGCACTTGTCCACCTCTCTCCATCCCCACAAATGCAGGCTAGGCACAGCTCTGCTATTCTCTGGGGATATGTGCTGGGAGTCAGTTCATGCTCTGAATGGAGCACAAGTCCTGCTTTCCAGCTCAGGAAGCAGCTACGCCAGCCTCATGGAGAGCAGCACATCCAGGGCTGATGTGAAGAGAGCCACAAGCAACCTGTGCCCTCTCCTCTGCCAAAAGTCCCGTCCATGTAGGGTCCCGGGTGATGCTGCCTTACCGTAGAGATGAGAGAACCAGGACTGGTGTGCTTAGAGCAGCAGGTCAGCTCCCTGATCAAGGGCTCTGCGAGTTTCTGGACCCGCGCCGATGCATTGGCCGAGATTGCAAAGCTGGAAACCTGTGTTGGCACCTGCATGGGTCCAGAATGGGGGAGGGATGTGCAGACACAGAACTTGTACAGCAGCCCACAGGGACATGCTCCCTCTCCACAAGGATGAGCATCCCAGCACCCTTCCTCTGCAGGCATGGTCACTCTTAATTTCCAGAATCCATTATTTTTATTTCACCTGAACTATTAAGTAGCTTTGGTGCTATAGGGATTCCCCAGCTGTCGCCCACTCAGAGCCAGAAGGGGAATGCCTGTAATGAGAGCCTGTGTTGCCAGGTAAGAAGTGCAGAGAAATTTCGTCCATGTTTTTTATATTCATCTTCCTGGCCAAATCAAATAACTTCCCTGCTAAGGAGAGACACTCAGATTCAGATCTGAATAATTTCAGATTTCAGACACCTGATTTCATTTTCAGGGTAAATTTGCTGGTACAGTTAACTGCATTCCTACAGAAAATGTGATTACTTCTCCAGCAGGGGAATTCTTTCAAAATTTTTCACAGGGTTACTGTTGCCCAGTCCTGCTCCAGCCCAGCCTCCCATTTCCCAGCCCCAGAGGCTGCATCCAGAAAGACTAGCCTTTGCCATGGAAATGAGTGTAATCTGAGATTGCTCCAAGCTCTTTCACCCCTGCCAAAGCAATGACCCACCTAAAAGGAACAAGCTCAGAAATATAAATTGGGCTTCTGGTAAAGTGTAGTTACAATACACATAGTGTTTGCAATCTCATGCCCCCTGTATACTCAGATAGGAGCACAGCTACCCAACTACAAACACGACTACTCCCTAAGAGCTAAACATGCCATTTCTATCAGGTTTCTCTGCTTTCCCAGGCTGCTTTATCTGAGGATGCAGCCCAGATGCCTCCCTTGGCTCTCCTGCTATAGTAGACTGCTCCAACCTGGCTGGTTTTTGTCTCCCAGCAGGAGATTTGCAAAGACAACATTCCTCTCTGAAAAGGCAGTTTCTCCCAGTGTCATAAACCCCAGCAGAACCAGACAGCTTCTCCCGTCCACACACTGGGCACATCCAGGGCTGGGATACAGGGTCTAAAAACTCAGGACAGTTTGCTGCATCCCTGTAGCCTCCAAATCTCTCTCAACCTCCTCCTCACCTCTCTGGCCGGCATGAAGTCTGGGTGCAGCCCCTTTGGCTTGGCAAGCTCCAGTATCCGCTTAGAGGCATTATAGTTCTGTGCAGCCAGGGACACAGGCCACTCGGGGGACTCACGGGATCTGGAAGCAGAAAGTCATGGCACTGCCACTGACAGATGTTCTCCACTCTGGCTGCAGCTGGAATGCCTAAGCCTCACATTTGCTGCAGTAGAAGGCAGCTTTGTCTTGTGGCCGTTTCCAGTGTAGAACTCATCCCATGAGAAAATCCAGAAGTTCTAATCCCAGCAGAGACCCTGCCCTGCATTTTGCCCTCTGTTTACCCATCCTCTGTTCCTGCATTTATTACTTTGAAGATGCTCTGATGCTACAAGGCCCAAGGCTCTTCCTATAGCACCCTATAGGCTTTCTAGTCTCTCACCTTTGCTCCAGGTAAGCAGGGAGGTATTTTTTAGGTTCAGACAACCTCAGCAGCCTTTCAGAAGGGTAGCCATACTTCGCTAGTGGGATACGCCCACCGATTACTGGTCTCCACCTGTACAGAAAGAAGGATTTTGAGGAACAGCACAGAAGAGCTAGCAAAAAGCAACTGAGAGAGAACATGATCCTGGCAGATGGTAACCTAAACATCCATGCCTGCCGCATGTACAAAATTTGGCACTGATGCACATGGAAAAGCCATGAACAAATAGGCATTTACACCTGAGATTTTCTCACTTTAAAAGCTGTTGGCATCTGAAGAGTCCTCTTTTAAGCACTCTCAGTGCACTGCTTTCAAAGTCTAGGCTTCTCCTGGATCATTTAAAGAAGCTGCCCCACAACATCTGGCAGTATTTATGTTGGTCAGCTCTGCCAATTTAGAAACCTATTTGTTACAATGGCTTGATAGCACCTTGTGCCCTTGCAGCTCCTTTCATCTTGGTGTCTTCCCTAGTGCCTTATTCATCCAGCTGTCAAACAAGCCTAACTGTTGGAATATGCCTGTCATCACCAGGGAAGAAGCAAGCAGAGGTAAGCAGAAAGACAGGAAGTGCTGTCATATGGACACCTTTAGCAAGACACAGTAACTCTCAGGAGGATGAGAGCCCATAACTGGTGATAGTGGCAGAGGGGAGAAAACTACAGACATGCATGTCTTGACATTCCTCCAGGTAGAGGAAAGCCAGGAGTGCAAAACAGTTTCATCTCCAATCTCATTGCTAGGACTTCTTACAGACTAGCAACCACCATTTTGACTACAAAAGAGCTTAATTTCCTCCAACAGAGCTACAGATGACTTGCTTCAATGACAGCACCACTGTCATTTATACTTTTTACATCAATTTTCATTCAAATTCCAAAACATGATCTAGTTTTACACCATGCAGTGACAGCAGAGGTTTAACTCAAGGCAAGAGACCTGGATTCCTTCCAGCAGCAGAACACTGCAAGATTTCTCTGCTCCTAACCTTATCTTAAAGATTTAGGTCAGACTCCAAGAGGATGCAGGGGATCATTAACTGTGTCCAGGTGCCTGGCTGGGCTGCATCAGCCCCAATGGGACATGGAACACGCTAGGGACAGTTCCTCTCTACTCACAGGTGCAACACACATTCCATCAAGAAATGCATGCATGCACATGATATCTACTTCAAACCAAAGCAAAGCTGTTAGATGGGTATTTTTGTTACAGCAGAGGAACATGCTCCCTTGTGCTTGGAGACTGAGATCAAGACAAGCTCCTAGGGCAGCTGATGGGAACCCAGAGCTCTAATCAGACCAGCAACTATGTGTTGCAGAAGTCCTTCTCACAGATGGGAAGTGGGTATGAGGAGGTAAAAGGGCACCAAAATTTAGCGCTCCACAGTTCCTCCCCATTTTGGAAGTCAAGTACTCAGGGTGACTATGCTCCCATAGCACTTTCTTCTCTGCTTCAGATAGCCCCTGTTCCAAGCACAAAACAGCTGATGAGTTTGTGCCATGGAGCTATCTGCATGGGGCAGCCTTTTCAGGAGAGGAGATGGCATCTCCCCTTTCCCTGGGAGCCAGTATGACCCCCTAGAGAACATGCTCTGAGCTGCCCCCTTCCCCAGGATGTGCTACCACATCACTGACCTGTGCCACTTGCTAAAATCTTCCTTGGGCTTGGACAGATACAATATTCTTGAAGATGGTCGAGCTGTCATAGC
The DNA here is from genome assembly GCA_013398275.1 of Promerops cafer. Taxonomy (NCBI): domain Eukaryota; kingdom Metazoa; phylum Chordata; class Aves; order Passeriformes; family Nectariniidae; genus Promerops; species Promerops cafer. The sequence goes on from VZSE01008494.1 coordinate 345,851, forward strand.
ACCTGCTGAGAGGGTCCATATTGTCTCTTGGTTTCCCCATACAAGCCTAGCATGAACAGCAAGGTTGTCATATTTTAGAAACATGCACAAGTGTGAAATGTGTTTTGCTGGGGCTATCCTTCCCTGCCTTGGATGGAACACACACACGCACACACCCACACACACCCACACACACGAAGCTCCCACGGCTCCCCACACCTGCAAAGTGCCACTACCACCCCCTGAGCATTCTCCTTCTGTGGCACTGAATTTCCCAACACTCTCCTGATGGTTGTTGTCAACTAAAAAGAAAAGAGTCTTAAAGTGATAGGTCTGGTTTTAGTTACCAGTGGATGTGCAGAAAGGGTCATTTCATTACATCTCTGAAACCCCTGGAGGAGTTTCATCATTGCATTTCTTTTGCCTCACCATTACCACCTAACTATACCACAGGTATGACAGCGAAAATAGTAATAACGTTACAGTCAGGGTGTGCTATGGAAAGTGGGTGAGGTTTCACAGCACATTAGTGGTTACTCTCCTGTGCCCAGGGCAAATTCAGAGTTGCTCATCCCTCACTGAGAGGCCATGGTGGGAGAGGGTAGTGGGGTAGTCAGGACAGGGAACAGCAGAGCAATGGGTTTGTGGAGCCTTTTTCAAGAACCATACAGACAACAGAGAAAAGATGTTATCAAGAGACTGTTGCCCTGGCTTGTCAAGCTGTAGTTTGATCACATCATACAGACAGCAACTCTGCTCCTGAAGCTGGGCTGTATCCCCCAGGACAGAGCAGCCTGGCTCCCGCAGTCCGGTCACCTTGCACCACACACCATCCTACCCCACAACATCTCTGTTGGGCAGCTCAGATCAGATGGGGCTACAAAGGCAAGGCTCGGGTCAAGCCCAGGTTTTTGGCTGAGAACTTGAAAGAGCAAATTGAAGGGAGCCCTTCAAGTATGGAACATCTCAGTCTACTTTTCTAGGGACAGAGGGGAAAGGAGCAGCACGACAATGGCCAAGAGTCTGCTCTGGCTGAGTCCCGTCAGTCCCCAGCCCTTGAGCAAGCACTGTTTGAGCACCTACTTACGTGGGACTGCTGGCTTGGCAAAATACTGGCTTGGGTTCTGCAAGTACATGTATCCTGCCAAAATTGCAGAAAAGGACAAACGTGCCATTAATTATACAGTTAAACCAACAAAGCATAAAGAAGCTACTACTGTACTCAAAGCCATATAAACACTCTCAAACCCCTCTGCTTTTGCCTCCATTCCCTTGAGAGAGTGTGTTTAAGGACCTCTCTTCAAGTACTTTCCATCCATTTCATCTGGCAAACTCACCAGCCCATGAATTTTTGTGTTTTCTCTTCAGCCTATGGGAGCCCAGATGAACAAACACCTGTTATCACCACTGTCGTGGTTTACTAGAAGGCACCATGGGGACAGCACTGTGTTTCCACATGGCTTTAGGAGCACATTTTATTTCAGTCCATTTAGCACAGAGGTCCTAGATGCTATAAAGACACAGGAACACACATGGTCTCTGCCCTAGGAGCAGCTCTGGAAATGTTTTTACTGAATATACAACAGACCAAAACCTTTCATGAAGATCAGGTATCACTGCTGAGGCCTGAGATCCCAGTGACTGGGAAGTGCCTGAATTTTATGAGCCTTGGTACAGAGAGAAGAACAAGATAATCCAGTGCCACAAGTGTGTTACACAACTCCTTGATATCACAGACCAAGCCCATACCCACCCACCGGGACTACAGGTGCCTACCCACAGCCAGCTGGTGAACAACCACACTGTGCAGGCAGCTGTGGAGGTGTACCACCATGGAAAAAACACAGAAGGTGGAAGCCTGAGGCATTGCTTCCCTGCTCCGTATCACCTGGCAATACAGCAGCACGGCCCTAGAGAAGAGCAAGGACACCAGCAGAGAGAGATACTTGCCAACAGAAAACAATCTGTGCTTTGGGGACACACCTGTGGTCTCTCTGATGGGGCTAATACTGCTAGTAAGATGCCAAGCCCTGGCAACTGCTTGTCAGAGAGCTCAGCACCACAGAGATCGCTGAGATGGCAGGCTGCTGTTACAGCATTGTCACTGCATGAGATGCCTGTCACGCCTAACTTGGGCCACAGCGCTGCAAACACGGCTCCTGCTGAGATCCCACAGAGGCAACTGCCTGTAGGACTCTGGCCCCCTGCCACCAGTTCAAGACAGGACATGGAGAGGAAGGAAGACGTCATTTCAGGAGCCAAAACCCAGTTTAAGTTCTTTATTCCCAAGCAGGTCCCCAGAGGACTTTCCTTGCAAAGGTGCAAGGGGGTGAAGGATTAGCACACAGAGGTCCCCCCCAGCCTAGCTGTGTTGCAGAGCTGGCACTATCTCTGCAAGCAGGCTCATTGCTCTTCCTCAGCTGCTGGCACAGATGCAGCACACAGCCACAGCCAAATCTAGCACAACACGTACATGGCCCTAGTGCCCCACACTGCTGTACAAAGCTTGCATCGTGATCCAGCCAAGGAACAAGGCACATATACCTTCAGATCAGGTCTCTCAACTCACTTGACAATCTTTTTTCGTTCTTTTTCCAATTACAAAAAGAAAGATTACATTTATCGTGGCAAAAGCTCTAGACAAACAGGCATCCTCACTCAGGATGTACCTACAGCAGCTCTGCAACTTGAAGGGGTTAAACCACCCCACTGACAAGACAGCCCTGGTGGAGCTTTTGTTGTTTGGGCCTGCTCATGCTTCCCAGCAAGGAAAACGAGGCCTTGCTTCAGCCGGACACAGAAACACCTCCACTCCACTGTCTGAGCATTCACAGACTCATTGCTTAAGGGAGATCAACTCTTTTTAAGATCAATTCCTTGTAAAGCAAAGAGTCACAGTTTCCGTTTCGAAGGGGCAGGATGGTCGGATGTTTCTCAGGAGCTGAGTTAAGGGCAAAACCGGACATAATTTCCTCTCAAGTGTTTATCACAGTGTCATCAGATATATTGACTCACTGCTTGGTGTAAATCCCCGACTGAGCCCTCTCAAGAGACATCTGGCATTGGCCTGAACACCCAGCCAGGAGGGGAGGGCTTCTTACCTGCTGCGTGGACGTAGACATATGTAAGGTGTACAAGATGACACTGCAAAGACAAGAAGAGGTGAATTTAAAAGCTTGATAACACCTAGAGCCTAGGCTGCCTGCTCTTTAGCATGCAGTAATCATATGGCAGATGAAGTTTGTGCACCTCCTCAGGATAGTTGCTCAGCAGATGTTTGTATTGTTTTACCCTGGTACTTTCCTCTGCAGTGGTTGCTCCTCACGGGGGGATGCTGGCAGCCCCCAAGGCTGCAGGACAGAGCACCCCCAGCACCACATCCTCCTCCTGGCACAAGCACCAGTGGTCACCAGCCTGCGGGCCCCCACCTGACTCAGTGTAGCCCCTTATGACTGCTTTCAGCGGCTTCCAGGGGAGGTTTTCGGAGCCTCGGGGGAATAGCAGCTGTGTTAAACTGGGACTCGGTGCCAGTACAAAACAACCGGGGGATGAGGGATACGGGATGACAGGAAAACCAGCGACGTGGCGACACGTGCAGCCACGTGCCCTGACGGCAGCGACGGCCATGAAACGGGGCCGACATGGCGCAGTCCCCCCCGCGGTGCCCGGGGCCTGCCGGCGCCAGCCAGCCCACCGTGCCCGGGAGCCCTCCCTGCCCGAGCCCACCGCGGCCGGCGGCGGGGCCGGGGCTCAGCGGA